>LPNX010821759.1:254074-278175 GCA_001517045.1 Pseudotsuga menziesii | reverse complement strand
CGAGTACATACTTGAATTGCAAGTAATGGCAAAGGCTCTGTCCATAGAATACACAAAGTAATGTGATTAAGTGGTTGGGCACCACCTCCCAAGTGGAGCCCTTTCAAGGCCAGGTCTCACATGTCAAGCACTTCTCTATTACAAGGTTGCATGCTTTCCAAAATAGGCGCCCAAGATCAATGCTACTCCATAGGTGTAATTGGGTCCATAAGAACCTCCATTGGAGTGCCCTCCAAGCAAGACTTACTTAAGCCAAACACTGTACCTCCACTTTTGTGCCATGTGGGCTATATCTGTTTTAGTGGCTTTTTTTTTTGGAGGCTTTTAATGTGTACTAGCTAATCTCTTGGCTTGAAGGCAGTCAATGATGAGGTGGCTTCTGTTGTGTTTCCTTTTTTGTTCCCTTTGTGTCAGCTAGAGATCCTAATGTTCTTCTATTTAATGACGTTGTGAATGGCCTTATTCTCTTTATTATGTATTTTTTCAGGTATTGTGTCAATCAGTTTGGTTTCCTGTCTCATTTGTGATGAATGTCTGTGTGTTTGGAGAAGCTGCTACTTAAATAACTGTCATTCTTTTTCAATTGTAAATGGCATTTATATTTTGGTGAAAGAAGTCAGAAATTTTTATTATCCATGTTATCATGAATATCACTTGCTTTCTTTTCAGGTGCTGCAGAAAGACAGGTACATGATACACTGCAAGGACTAACTGGACAATCAACAGTACCCAATGTCTTCATTGGTAAGAAGAACCTCCTATAGTATAAATTGCAATTATAGAGGCACAAGAAGTTCATATCAAGGTATAATTTTTTGGATCTGTTTGAGCATTAGATGTGTGGCATATAAGTAGAAATATATTATTTTTGTCTTAAACAAAAGTCATTCTTGTGAGTGAAAGGGGAGAGTTTCCAGATAAAGGTGAATTGGGTGGACATAAATTCAGTGGAAAGGATGTCTTTCCCAAAACCTTACATAAACAGAGAGCACAAAAGAATGCTTACTGTAGCACCATTCATACGAAAGTGTGGAATGCTTTAAAAATGGTAAGAGTGGCTCCTTTCTTTCCACTTTTCAATGGGAAGGTGCATTAAAAGCTTTTTCCCCTTGAATTTCATATGTCAATTCCAAATAAACATCCTATAATCCCTTTTTCCTCTGTTGTAAAGGATAGAGGGAAAATATACTATGAAGTAGCGACATTAAGATGCAAGGTAATAATTGTGGATCTGAGCACTATAACCAACTGGTGCCTCTATCATGCTCAAGGAAGACATTTTACAAGCAAACATTACAATATCATTATAGTAAATGATAGTCATGGGATTTGGAAAGTTCAGGATTTCTCAGGATCTTAGTCTGTAGGCTTGTTAATCCAAGATATGTGAAATTCATTTGGTTCAAACCTTATATTGCTGGATATAGGAACATCCCTTGTTCTTGCATGTATGCTTGTCACATAAATATAGTCTACTAGCCATGTTTAGACTAATATCTTACTACTGCTGCATCAACTGCTTTTGGGACAGCGAGAAGCGAGTATGGTTTGATTTTCTCTTCAAACATAAGGATATTAATTGACTTGCATGCCTTGTTACAAAACTTGGCTGAGTTTTTGAGTACTTATGAGAGAAATTTGGCTTGGCATAGCAAACAAGCTGAACTAATTCTCTGGTGAGATACACTTGCTGGCAGTGAGTCTGATTGGGAGTAATTGGAGCCCTTGGTTCCTCCTCCAGGTATGCTGGTATAAGTCATAGGATATTTACAGTCAATATATTTTCTTCCCTTTTGGTGTGTTCTTGAGATTCACAATATTTTCACAATATTTAAAATAAAATAAAAATACACAGGCGTCGCTTAACCGAGTGGTCCTAAGGTCATTAATTAAACTCCTCTGTTTTGCATTCTCCCATCATGTATCTTGGGAAAGAAATGCTAATGTTCACTGTTTATATATTGGAGTTCAAATTTGAATCATAAGGATGAATGTGATTAACCATTGCCATATTTCCCTCATCCTACCTCAGACATCCCCTTTACCTCCTCAACTAGCCTCTGTAGGGCTCGGTCTTGCCTTTTTATAGTCCCTTGTGGACTATGGATTGCCTTTAGGGCTGCTTCCAATGGCCCCTTTAGCAGCCTGTTTAAACCCAAAACAGGCTCACTCCCAGGCCTGTAAGTGCATTGAACATCGTGCAAACAGACTCCATTTTCATAGCTTCCAAACCCACAACATTTCTAGGGGAATCTCTTCCTTTAAAGTTATATTATTTGTTATAGACTGTACAATTTCCTACCTTGTATGATAGCCTACAACTTAAGTAAAATGCCGTGATAGGAAGGCAGCAAATGGGTTTGGTAAAGCATCAACCGTCTCTTTCACAGTCAATAGTTATTAACACCATTCTTTATCTAGAATTTACTGAATTCAGAAGGGTGGTGTCCTCTAACTCTTAAATGCACTATTGAAACCTGAAGCTAGAAAAGTGATATAGATTGATATATAAACTCACACAAATATAATCGTACAGGCCTGCAAAATGATATTCTCTTGATAACCAACCCCTTTCCTTCACACTATGCTCTTTGTATAATGTTTGAAGCTGAGAGAGTATATATAGAATGATATTTGCCAGCTATGATAGCTCCCCTGTATGGCCAAAATGAACATTATGGCGCAGAAACCATATGAAATGAAATGACACAAAACTACAACCAAACAGATTTAAATTATATATAAGAAATTAAAGCATTAGATTCAGTAGGTCTAATATATGAATTACAGTATGGATTCATAATTGTGCCCATTAGGATACAGGTTTCATGGTTAAACACCTATGTCGGGATGCTCTAGTTTAAAACTAAGAATCGAGGGAATAATGGTTCTCTCTGCTCTCTTTCCATTTGACATTTTCCTTCTGAATCAACATGAACGAGGATGCTTCCCCTTGAATGAGTATAGGCAGCATAGGATGATTAGCAGCATTGTTCTAGTTGTGTGTTTTAAATGTTTTAAATGCACTTTCAATTTTAAGAGATTAGCAGCAGAACATGAGGGAGTTGTGACTTGTGAGCATATGTTTTCAATATCTTTGTCAGTAATTTTTTATTCTGATCTGTTGCTTGTACCCATTCTTTTGGTTACAATGCAGGGATGGTGGGCATTCTCTATCAAATGGAAGATAGAGATGGTTGAAAGAGCAGTTTCTGTAGTAGAACTTGTAAAACAGAGTGCCCGCTACGAGTCTCTTGAAGTAGGAGATTACCAGAGAGCTATGGAACTTTTAAAAAAGACTAAAATGGGATTCAAAGATGTTAGCAAAGACCAGCAAACCAGCAAACCAATTGTGTGCTGTTAGCAAAGACCAGCAAACCAATTGTGTGCTGTTGAGTTCCACTGGGGGACAACTTATAATAAGAATGCGATTTCATCTCCTTGGTCGATATAGTCATCTCCCAAACTGGACCCTGTGGATGTCCTTATTATAAGAATGCGAGCTACAAGAACAAGAGCATCATCAGTATAAGCAAACCTCCCATCTTGAGAAGAGACTACTAGAAAATCAATCCCATCTTTACACTTCAGGCTGTTAATGAAGAAGTTAGGCAGCAATCCTCAAAAGTTTTGTGTTGTGTGTGGGCATTTGTGAGGCCCTTCAACTGTACTTTTAAGACATTTTTTTATTTTAGAGATTGTGAAATACTTGCATATCTGAGCCTTTCATTGTTTATATAATGAGGTTTAATGAGATAAATATAGATTGGCTTCACACAGTTTAAGGACATTCAGAGTCCAGACTATATCAGGAGAACCATTGGTGTAAGGGGGTTCTGCATAGGCAATGAAAGCCCTTTTGTGATTTCCTGGTGTTAAACAGACAANCTATTTTTGTTTTACTCATGAGTAAATATTTATGTCTTCCCCAAAACTGGAGACTGAAATACGTTTTCCAAAACTGTGCCTAATTTTGGATTACTCATGAGTACATATTTATGCCTGCTGCAAAACTAGAAACTGAAGATAAATGTAGATCTACAGCTTATTATAGACTAGCGTAGAATATTCTGCTTTTTCTTTTTGAGAAATACGTCTCTTATAGAATCACATGGCCTCATCTGTACCTTTCAAACCTGCGACTCCGTNCTTTTTCTTTTTGAGAAATACGTCTCTTATAGAATCACATGGCCTCATCTGTACCTTTCAAACCTGCGACTCCATGTTAATACAAGCTTGGTCACCTTGCTGCTTTCCAGATCCCTGTGTGCTCTTGTTTTGTGCACTGTATTTGATCATTGATCTCTTTTCGATCCATGATCAGCAATCGGATGAGATGTGTCCATAACAAGATTCTAATCCTTAAATTTAGAGCTATAGGGGAATATTCTTTAGGTGTGGAAGGATGTAGCATTCAAATTTTAGTAGGAAGTTGACCAGGTTTATCCCCATATACAACATCAATTCCTAGCACACTTGGCAATTTCATAGGATAGTCTCCAATGAATTCTGACAATATGTTTTGGTGTCCATAAGGAGATCCTCTATAGAGGATTGGATGGAAATATTGAGTTACGGATCTACTCCATGAGTTTGTGAAAAGTAAGTAGGCTATTCTAAGAGAAGAGTCAAGTGATTCATGAGAAGAGGTTGTGCTCATGAAAAGAAGGTGCTTAAAGAGTAGAAGTTAGATTAGCATAGTTTGAGAGTTGCATGTAATGATTGAATTGAGGATGATTTAATGGATAATCGAAAGGTCTGTTGGGCTTATTATGAGCATAATTTAAAGAGGTATTTTTAAAATATTTTTTTTTTTTTTAAAAATCACTGCCGTCGCTTAAGCGACGTCTCTATCTATCGTTTATCCGACGCTTGCCCATGATATCCGTCGCTTAAGCGATGCCTCTATATGTCATTTATCCGATGCTTTCCCATGATATCCGTCGCTTAAGCGACGCCTATAGCTGTCGCTGATCCGACGCTTACCCATGATACCCGTCGCTTATCTGACGGACATTCTGTCGCTTTACCGACGGCCTGAAGATTATTTTCTCAAAAAAATTTCACTACCGTCGAAGATATTCCGTCACTTAACCGACGCTTTAAATTTAACCGATGGTTACTTAGGTGTCGGAAAACCGACAACAAGTTTCCAACGCTTAAAAAAAAATCAAAGTGTCGTACATGCGACAGGAAAGTGTCGAAAATATGACATGAAGGCCGTTGGATTTTTGGTCAAAATGTAGTAGTGAATGGTTTTGGTTAAAATGGTTTCTAATACTTTATTGGTTAATTCTACCTGACCATTAGCCTGAGGGTGATAAGGTGAATATTTGTAATTTCAGATGCCATATTTAGTAGTAAGTTCTTTCATTAATTTAGAAGTAAATTGAGTACCTTGGTCTGTGACAATTTCTCTAGGTACACCAAACCGAGTGAATATTTCTTCATATATAAATTCTACCACGTATTTCTCTGTAGCCCTAAACAAAGCCTTAGCTTCTACCCATTTGGTGACATAGTCTATGCAAACCAGGATATACTTATTTTTATGAGACATGGGAGAAATTGGTCCTACAAAATCAAGAGCCCATTTCTCAAAGGGTTCAATCATGACTTGGGGTTGTAGGGGCATCTGATTAGATGACGTAGCTCTACCCATTCTTTGGCAAATATCGCATCCATTGACATATTTGGCAACATCCTTGAAAATTCTTGGCCACTAATAACCAGAATGTAATACTTGGTAAGCCATCCTCTTATCAAAAAAATGTCCTCCACATGGTCCATCATGAAATGCATGGAGGATGTCTGTCAGTTCATCGTCCCACACACATCGTCGAATAATAAGATCTGGACAAGTGCGGAATATATCATTATCAACCCAAGAATAATTGGAACTATGAACTATAATACGACGCTTCTCATGTGGGGAAAAATGGTTTGGTATTTTCCCAGTTTCTAAATAATTGACAATATCTACAAACCAAGGGGTTTGAACAAATGCAGCAAATAGATTTTCATCAAGAAAAGTGTCATCAATAGGTTTAGTACCATCTTCATGTTGAATACAGGAAAGGAAATCTGCTACTAGATTTTCTTTACCAGGTCGGTCAATGACGGTGATGTTAAATTCTTGCAATAGCAGAAGCCAATGGGTCACTCTACCATTGGTAATTGGTTTATTCATTAGAAATCTAATGGCAGAGTGATCGGTATCCACAAAAACCTATTAACATGTAGTGTAAGGAAAAATTTATTAATAGAATAAACTACGTCCAAAAATTCTTTTTCAGTAACAGTGTAATTTAGTTCGGCAGGAGTCAAATTCTTGCAAATAAAATAAATGACATAAGGTGTTTGTCCCTCTTCTTGGCTGAGGACTCCTCCTATGTCTGTATCAAAGGCATCAGTGGATATATGAAAAGGAAGAGACCAATTGGGACCCCCGAGTATTGGTGCCACCGATAGTTTAGATTTTAGAATTTCAAAAGCATTTTGACAAGATTCTGTCCACTGGAATTCTACATCATTTGTAAGCAATTTAAACATTGGTGCAGCTATTTCAGTGAAATTTTCAATAAAGCAGCGGTAATAGCCTACGTGACCAAGAAAAATTCTTACCTCTTTTTGAGTTTTTGGAGAGGGAAGTCCAACAATTACTTCTATCTTAGCAAGATCTACCTTAATTCCTTGGGAGGAAACATGGTGTCCTAAAACTATACCTTATGTCAGTAACATTTTACATTTTTCATGACTAAGGGATAAATTCATTTCTTGACATCGGATCAGGACCTTCTCTAGGTTGTTAAGAGCTTCTTGAAAGGTATTAACATAGGCCGTAAAATCATCCATGTATACCTCCACACAATCATGTAGAAGATCAGAAAAAATTCCTAAGACTGCTCGCTGAAAAGTGGCAGGTGCATTACAGAGGCCAAATGGAAAAACTCAATAAGTGTATGTTCCCCAAGGGGATGTAAAAGTGGTCTTATCTTGATCTTTAGGTGCTATTAAAATCTGGTTGTAACCACTATATCCATAAAGAAAGGAAAAATATTGTTTACATGGAAAGGTATCTAACACTTGATCAATAAAAGGTAAAGGAAAGTAGTCTTTAAGTGTGGCTTTGTTTAGCTCCCTAAACTCAACACAAATGCGCCATTTCCCTGTGACTTTCTTTGGGACTACTACTAAAGGAGACACCCATTTACTATCGGAGATAGGATAGATGAAACCAGCAGTGAGGAGTTTTTGTAGTTCTTCTTTTACTATATCTTTTAGAGCAGGATTCATCCTCCTCTGCGGCTACCTTACAGGTGAAATGTTTGGATCCACATAAAATATGGTGAATACAAGTGTTAGGGTGTATACCCTTCATATCAGTGTATTCCCATGAAAATGATCCATATTGTTTTTTAAGAACTTTAAGTAGTTGTGCTTGCTGGTTTTCACTTAACCCTACGTTTATATGTAGAAATTTCTCAGGGCCAACCTCACAAGGTATGGTATAGGGTATTGTATGCTCTTCAATTGTGAATACACAAGGTGTCTCTGTAAACATTGAAACAGCCTTATTCTCTTGAAACTCATCTCCAAAAATATGATCGAATTGAGCAAAAGACTGAGGAAAATATGTACAAGTTGTTGAAGAAACAAACTGGTTTAATACATTCTCAGTGGTCTGCTCCTGAAATGCCCAGGAGAAATCACTAGGAAGGGAGAGGTCAGCAAAGTCCTTGTCCCTGAAAGAACAATTTAACCACCATGAGTTTTCAGTTATTGGTTGTGTTGGGGGGTATAAAATAAGTCTCTGTGTAGACAACCCATTGGAAATAGTCATCTCTCAATCCCTACATCCTATAAAAGCATTTGTAGTAGCTAACCATGGTCTTCCCAATATGATAGGATTCCCTTTAGAAGGATCCTTTGATTCAATGACCATAAAGTCAACAGGGTATTCCCATGAGGCTACTGATACAATAATGCCATCCAGGACTCTAGGAGGTTTTACCGTAGTACAGTCTGCTAGTTCTAGGATGGAAGGGGTAGGTCAGAGATATTTTCCTAACTGTAAAACTTCTAAACTATGGTGGTCATCATTTTGATGGAGAATCCTAAATCGATTGATATATTTTCTATGGAGGTGTTGTTTATAGTTATAGTCACTACTGAGGCTCCTGGATTGGTATATTTTTCAATCTAGGACTGATCTGTCATACATTCAGACATCTCTCCTCAACATGAATTGTGAGAGGGTCCTTTTGCTTCTTCCCTGGGTGTTTAATGCATAGTTCCTTTATTAACTTGTTGTAGATTGGTATGTCCTTGATAGCTTGTAATAGAGAAATTTTGACACATGTATTCTTTAATTCATTCAAAATGTCATACTCTTGATGAACTACAGGTTTTTCTATAACTAGTGTTTCCAGGAATGGAGGAACTCTTTGCTCCTAAATAGTTTCTTCCAAAGGATGGGTGTGTAATGGAGCCTTAGGAATGTTCACATATTCCAAAATAACATCATTCACGGGTTCATTTGAATCCTCTTCCCCTTCATTTGCTTCATGAATGATGACTGATGACTTGGATTTGTCATTCACAACTCTTCCATATCGTAATTGAATCTCATGTACAAGTACAGTCAAAATAAGGTACAATGGAAGAGTTTGCAACTCAATACTATTAAGATCTTGAGTTGTTTTATATGATTAGGGTTAGTTATTAGTTTTGCAGGTAATAATGTTGGTCAAGGAGTATTTGTGTTCTGGAAGTGATGAGGTTGGTGTGTGATGAAAGGAACTTGAGGTACAAACACAGGATAAATTTGCTGGAAATTTGTTTGATGCTGAGGATAAGGATGATTAGGAGTAGGGACAAGTTGTGACTGAAGATATGGTTTTCATCTCCACCCTTGTGACAAATATTGTTGTTGCAAAAATTGAGGAGGAGGGTATTGAGATGGCCAAATATGCCAACTTGAATTGTTCCATTGTTGAGGTGGTTAATATGGAGGATAATAGAGTGGAGGTGGTGGTGGAAAGGTCTGATATGTTGGTTGGTCTCTAGGTTTCCAAGGAGGCCTCCTAGATGTTTCAACTACATCCCCGCTCTTATAGATGGCTTGCAACCCAAGTAAGGATGGATAGTTATGTGTTGGATGCTCTTCTATACAGATGCGACATACAGAGATGTTGTTTAATGGACATTCCCTTTGGGGGATGTTTGGTCCTCCATCTTGGACAAAAAATGCTCATTGCTGCTCATTTTTCATCCTACAATTTCTTGGCTTGTAAAGCATCTAGTTGAGAACCCATTGCTCCTAAGATATCAGTCTTGAAATTATCCAATAGGTTTCCTAACTCTACTATTGTAACTCCACCTGAACTAGGAATATTTCCTCTTGCATTTCTACTATAAGGCTCTCGAAAGTTTTTCCCAGCTTTCCTCCTACTTCTAGAATAATTTTTACACATCTCATCGATTTGTGCAAAGGTTTTATGAGAAATATCACCAGATTCCATGAGATTAATACTTTCTAACAAGTCTTCGGAGATCCCTTTAAGGAAAAGTGTATGTACTGCATCTTCTCAGAGGTCACTATATTTTGATTTATGTAATGTATAAATGAACCTTTTGAGATAATCCTCCAGGACTTTGTCTTCAAGTTGTTGTATCTTGAATATATCATGTTGAGAGTCCTTAGGTTTGTGGTATTCTTGATATTTTATTAAGAATGAGGTTTTCATATCATCCCAAGTCCTAATAATGGATTCACCTAATCCCATGAACCATCTCAAGGTTGAATTTTTTAGTGTAGTGGGAAAGAGTTTTAGTTTGTGAGCATCTTGTAGATAATTATAGCTCCTGCAAAGGATATCAAACTCGAACAGGAATGTATCCGGGTCCTCATTAATTTTTCCATAGAAAGTAAGTAAGGAGGAAGGGATGTTTTTACATAGTTACATCCTGCATAGTGTCAAAAATAAGAAACCCAAAGGTAGCCTCAATTCGATTTTCCCCTTCTCCTTCATCATTTATAACTTCATCATGATATTCATTCTCTCCCTGTCTCTCCATATAGGCTGGGTTTTTAATGTAAATATACCTAGGAGGATTCTTTCGAGGTGATAATAGGACGTCCCAACATTCGTTTTTGGGAGAGATCTTCCTCTAATCAACCACGTTTTTATTGAATCCTAGAGGGATAGTAGGTTCTACTATGGATGTTTCAATTTGTGAGATAACTGGATCTACAGAGTTTCCAAGGAGAGAGTTTATCTGGGCAGGATCAACAAAGTCAACAAAATCCAGATCTCCTACTAGTGAAAAAGTTGTATTATTTGGATTCAAGACTAGTGGAAGGTTAGAGGTTCCTAGTGGATGATCCTCTTGAACTTCCTCGAGAATGAGGTCCTTAGGACCTCATGCCAAGGTTGCTTCTCCTTCTATGGCATCCCCGGTAAGATATCCTGAGAGAGTATCCTTAGGTTTCAAGGTAGAACTACTTCCTACATGTGTCTTTCCATACCTTTCTACTGAGTTAGTGTTTGGGGTATTACGTCCCCTGTAAAATTTAGTAGCAATTTCAATAAGTTTTCCTGTCTTAACAAATCTACCATGACTCGATATCTAAGTCTGCTCATGAAAAAAACTTTAAACTAAAGAAAGACATATGCTACTACTATTGTTGTATTTGGGGGCACCTATTATAATAGATGCATTGGTTCTTACCTCTCATCTTACTGCTCCCCCTCCACCAGCCTATTACTAAATTTCATAAAGAATTCTATCTATTCTACCTTACAGAACAAATCCCCGGCAACGACACCAAAATGTTGGGTGTTATAACGTTTAGATTAATTCACCTAATATTTAATTATCGACCAGGGTTTGTAGGCTTAGAGTTGACACAAAATATATGCGAAGGTAGAGGGATTCCTATGGTTTCGTGGAAATATTTTAACAAACAAAATATCAAAAGATCTTTCAAAATGAAAAACCGAGTCAAATTCCTAAGAATTCAACTATTAAGGTAATTGAACTGGAACAAAATAATAAACTAAATAATTGAAAATTTAATTTATAAGTAAATAACTTTAAACTGAAAAAGATACTATCAATGATTAACTTTTTTCAAATAGGAAACTAAGGTGCAAGGAATACCTAACTTATAAGCAAGTAGAAAACTTAATAAAAAGAAACAAGTAGAAAACTTAATAGAAGAAACAAGTGGAAAACTTAATAGGAGTATCTTTGAATTTTGTTGTACAAGTCTCTTTCAGAAATCACACAGTGTAAAAGGAAAAACATACAAAGTACTAATAAGAATAACAAATCTATTACTAAGTTTTACTTGCAAACGGATAAATTAATCCAAAGGCATGAGCATAAAACTATACAACAATAAAAGGGGATTGGAAATAAGCTTAAGAAACAAAACACAACATAGATTAAAACATGCTCAAGGTGAAAAGAGGTAGGGAAAAGGATAAAACATTGATAAATAATCTAAAACAACCTAATTTCAACTTGAATTTTAAATAGAACTATCATATAACTATTACAAACAAAGAATACTTCAAATACCAAAGAAACAGAACTTAAAATAATTTCAAAACACATTTAAAAAACTAAAAACGAAATGATGGGTTGAATGACAGACTGAACTGTAGGTCTGAAAGGGGTGTCTGAATGATAGTTTAAACAGGCTATCTGAATGACATCCTGCACAATTAAAATAATAGAAAATAACCTAAATGATCTAATCTTCAATTGAATTTTTGCATATGTAAATCTAATGCAGAAAGACAGTAAATAAACCTGCTTATTAATAAAATTTGACAATGAAATAAACTTAAACTGATTCATAAACATAAAGAAAACATTGCATATTACACTAAGAAATAAACTAGAATTTGAATAAACTAATGACAGAAAAGGAAATGAACAGAACTGAATCTACATAAAAGCAATCTATCCTATATACTTGTAAATAAAACTGAACAGTAAAGCTGGAAATAAAATGGTTGAAAGCAAACTATGCGCGCAACTAGCTATTTAATATTCAGAAATAAAATGCATTACAGGAAATAAATGAAACAACATTTACAGTAATCTAATGAAAACAAACTAGACTAGCTACAACAAAAAGAAGAAAATGAAATTACACAAAAGAATGAACCTCTAGTTGATGAGGGGCCCTCTCAGAAATCAGGGGTAATGTCTGGCTAACGCTTACTTGAACGCAATCATAAACAGCAAAATATCCGGCTTCTATTAAAATATGGAACAAAAGTATAGAGTTCTCTTCAAAAATTACTGTCTAACTACTGAAATGATCAACCCCTTAGCTCTGAGCATGGAGGTGTTTATATACAATGTTTACAGGGATGAGCAAGTCAACCCTTTAGTGGTCAACTGCTCTCTAAATTTAGTCAACCATTATGGAGTCTAACTAATCAAACTCTAATGCACAACACCATTCCTTCTCCTTCATGCGGCATCTCTCTTCATTGTGTGATGTAGTGCAAAGGCTCCTTCGTTAGCGTGAATGGTGGAGTGGTATCAGCCAAAAGAAGGCATGCTGGTGAGTCTTCTAGAACAAGAATCGTTTCATCATCCAAACACGTGGACTATTGGTGTGGTGTCGAGCAGAGGCAGCGTGATGGAAAGTCTTCTAGAATGGGAGCTTATCCATCACCCGAACACGTGGATAGCAGGTGGTTTGTAAACTGTTTCAACATCTTAATTCCTGAAATTAGTTTTCAACAACGTGCGATTGATTCGGCGAACTGAACAATGAGCTGGACCGTGAGCTGGATATGTTGTGCGCATATCTAGTATGAATGCAATGTTTGTTTGTCGCTGTGCTAAGGACTAAGGTATGAAATAACATCATTTTAATATCTGAAAACCTTCCAATGAGTATCTCCCAGCAAGCCGGATGATGAGTTGAACATGTTGTGCGCATAGCTAGCTGAATGCGTGTTAGTTGTTAATTCACCCCAAAAATACTATATAAACTGTACACAAATATACATATAAATTAATATATCAAATGTGCTTCAAACAATGTTAGTTTTTATTAATAAAATCATAAAATGATAATATTAAAAAGATTTTACATAAATCTTAAATACATTCATGCCTGGGGCTGAATAGTGATCTGCGTGACATAAAATATGTAAAAAGATAACAAAACATATGTTTAAATGAGTAATGTAACTGCCAAAAATGATAACAAATCTGGAATCAACAGTACCCTAAATGATAATGTAATGTCCTCTTCTTCCTAGGCATTGAGGACCAACCCGCTAACCTATGTGATTCATGTGATTTCAAGCGGGTACTGACAGTGAGGGAATCAGCTAAAGACTGATGCCACCTACAGAATATCTAGGGCATCAATATTATATCACCATTGGGTCGAAGAGGGCCACTAGAGCTAAAGGCCACTTGCATGCATGACATCTAAGCATTATTTAATGATGCATGCACCTGATTAATTCTCCATGTGCATGCATGCTAGTCAACTACAAATTAGAAGTTAAAGTGACCTAATTAGGTCAAAAGTTAGGGTTTTCATAGTTGAAAGTTATAAAAGAAAGATAAAGTGAATGCAGAAGACACTTTTGATGATTATTGATTTTGGAGCTCTTGAATAGCAGCACAGCAGTTGGGGTTGGAGAAGGCGTCTTCAACTAGCGAGGTTTCGACAGTGAGATATCTACCCTAGTCTCATTTAGGGTAAGCCATACAAGTTCACCATTTACTCTTCCATTCATTCATAGTTATTATGTATACTATAGATATTGTTGAAGAGGTACGTGTGCAGTCCTAAGGGGTTTTCAGCCAAAAATCCCTAATCATTCGTTGGGTCTTCAGATCTCAGTTTTACTTCGCAACTCAGGCACCATTCTCATCATCGACATCTTACTCCAGTACCCGGTGATTATCAGATCCGATCATGCTCATCCTGAGTAGTTATCATCCATTTCAGGATCAGGGGAACAATTCACTAGCCTGCCTAGAGATCTCATAAATTTTACATGTGCCAAGCATTCTCTTCAGCATGGGAAGACTATCCACCCAGAAAATCAGCAGCTTCATCGGACACCTCCTTCACTGAAAATGTCACCCTTAACTGATCTGGGGTTTGTGCTGCTTGGGTTTCGCTAGAAGTAGAAGATATCAGTTCATCTCCGATTCAACTCTTAATGCATGCACACTCTCTTAGGAGCAGTCCAGCCAGCTTATCAGTGGTAATTTTTCATTCTATCCCACAAATCCTAACCCTAATTTTTTCTATAAAATAGGGATTTTTGCATGGCAGTTTGCATGCCCGGTTGTAACAGCGTATTTGCTTAGAATTAGAAAATATCAGGATTTGGGATATTACAGTGGTATCGGAGCTATTTTTTCTTTCCAACTATGGGCATGCAAAATTATAAATGAATTCAGAGGGCCCATACAACATTACTCATCGAAGACAGAGGTGTAGAGACAGAGAAGAGGAGTTAGAGGACATAGATTTGGGGGATAGAGAGTATCAGTATGGAAAGGGAAAAGAAACAATGGCCGATGATGATAGAATAGCTTTCAATAGTCTCATATCATCCATAAAATAACTCACTACTAGGAAAAGTAAAATGATGAGTACCTTCAGGCAAATGACTGAGAAGAATGGACCCATCCCACATAGTCCCTTATTTCCCAACAGTGATAGGGTATCCACCAGCAGTAAAAGGGAGCACTTATATACCAACATGCAGAGCCATCCCCATATATACAATCATTTCCGACCTACCATGCCTCAATTCTTATATAGTCCAGCTACAGTGCCTCTAGCACAAGCAGAACCAGAAGAACCCATGAGTGCCTATCTGAGAGAATATAGAGATTTAGGAGAGGACTTCCATTCAACCATGACCTTCACTGACTTTTTCCACTTTAAAAGTAAGAACAAAACCAAATTTTATAATAGGTCATTTACCCAGAACTATGAGTTACAGCGCACCATAGGGGAATTGACTATCCCTACCTTTGAGAGCACTCAAGGTGGCCCATCCAGGAATTGGGTGTAGAATTTGGATACATACTTCCAGATCAACCCCATGATTGACATAGATGCCATTAAATTGGATACTTTTCATTTAGACGGAGATGCACATGAGTGGTGGTATCACGGGTTAGTGACACTGGGTCACAACACCATCACATTGTACCCAAATTTTACACAGAGGCTAAATGAGCAGTTTGATCGAAAGGATCCCGAGGTACACTTTAGAGAGGTGGAACATCTCAAGTAGACAAGTAGTGCAAATGCATTTATTTCAGAGTTTCAAAGGATAGCAGTCATGGTGAAAAATATATCAGAGAGCGGGTTGATTTTGTTGTTCACTGAGGCTCTCACTAAATCCTTACGGGGATGGGTCAAGTCTTATAGGCCCACCACCCTAGCAAATGCCATCAGACAGACTAGATATTTACTGGATGCAGTACCCAAAATTAGGCTTCCTCCCAAAACCAATTCCCCTATTGAAGATGAAGAGAGGAAACCCATCCAGAAAGAATGGATGGACAATGATACCCGACAGGACCTTAGAAGAAAAAAGTTATGTTTTACTTTCCAAGAACCATGGGTACCAGTTCACAGATGTTCAGGGAAAGGAAAGGCTTATTGCATAGAGGCCTATTCTAACAATGGGGAGGATGATGATTATCAGGATTAGGAGCAAAGAGAGTCACCAGAGACAGTTAGAGAGTGGCTTCCCTTAAAAGGTACCATTGCTACCATGACAGGGGTTCCTAGATTCCACACTCTCCGGATCAGAGGTACCATACAGGGCCATAGAGTGGGACTATTGATAGATGGTGGGGCATCCCACAACTTTAGTGATGCTGCATGGGTTAAAAGGAGAGACATTCAGACTGAGAGTTTTGATGGGTTTTCAGTAGCTACAACAAGTCACACCATGGAGTGTAGTTAGAGGATTCCTCAATTAATAGTAACACTTGGGAATTATACAGTGATAGAGACATTCTATGCGGTGGATGTACTTGACATGAAGGTGGTATTAGGAGTTTAGTGGATGTATTCCCTAGGGAGGTATTCCACAAACTACCATACCATGGAGATGGAGTTCATAGGAATAGAGGGACAGAAGGTAGTATTGAGAGGGATGAATACCTACCCTCCCACAGCAGTGACATCACACAATATGGAGGTAGTACTCCAACAGGGAGATATTGAAGGAGCAGCAGAGTGTTTTGTTACCTTTAGGAAACCACCAGATAATGCCACACAACATCCAGCAGTATTCAGAGACCGTCCAACAGGTTGACCTCCAGATAGGGGATTTGAGAGTTTCTCCCCCCTTGATGATGAGGGGCAATTGATTCTGATTTCGAAGCACATCCTAGAGGTGCGAGAGCAGAAACTGAGGAACAAAATCATCAGAGACTACTTGGTTCAATGGAAAGATCTACCTATAGAGGAGGCCACTTGGGAGATAGAACAAGTATTACAGCACCCAGCTTTACAGTTGCTTGAGGACAATGGTTTGAGTGGGGAGGATTGTAATGTCCTCTTCTTCCTAGGCATTGAAGACCAACCCACCAACCTATGTGATTCCTATGGGTTTGAGCGAGTACTGGCAGTCAGGGAATCAGCTAAAGACTGATGCCACCTAAAAAAGATCTAGGGCATCAATATTATATCACCATTGGGTTGAAGAGGGCCACCAGAGCTAAAGGCCACCTATATGCATGACATTTGAGCATTATTTAAATGATGCATGCACTTGAATAAGTCTCCATGCGCATGCATGCAATTCAACTGCAAATTAGAAGTTAAAGTGACCTAATTAGGTCAAAAGTTAGGGTTTTGTAGTTGAAAGTTATAAAAGCAAGATAGAGTGAATGGAGAAGACACTTTTGATGATTATTGATTTTGGAGCTCTTGAATAGCATCACAGCGTGCAGCACAGTAGTTGGGGTTGGAGACAGCGTCTTCAGCTAGCGGGGTTTCATCAGTGAGATATATTCCCTAGTTAAGGTAAGCCATACAGGTTCACCATTTTCTCTTCCATTCATTCATAGTTATTTAGTATACTACAGAGATTGTTGCAGGGGTACGTGTGCATCCGTAAGGGGTTTTCAGCCAAAAATCCCTAATCATTCGTTGGGTCTTTAGATCTCAGGTTTACTTCGCAACCCAGGCACCATTCTCATTATCGGCATCTTACTCCATTACCCGGTGATTATCAGATCCAATCATGCTCATCCTAAGTAGTTATCAGCCATTTCTAGATCAGGGGGGCATGAGCAGCTGCACCTCTGGAACAATTCTCTAGCCTGCCTAGATATCTTAGAACTTCCACATGTGCCAGGAATTCTCTTTGGCATGGGAAGGCTATCAGCCCAGAAAATCAGCAGCTTCATCGGACACCTCCTTCACTGAAAATGTCACCCTTAGCTGATATGGGGTTCATGCTGATGGGGTTTCATCGAAAGTAGAGGATATCAGTTCATCTCCAATTCAGCTCTTGATGCATGCATACTCTCTTAGGAGCAGTCCAGCCAACTTATCAGTGGTAAGTGTTCATTATATCCCACAAACCCTAACCCTAATTTTTGCTATAAAATAGGGATTTTTGCATGGTAGTTTGCATGCCTGGTTGTATTAGCGTATTTGCTTAGAATTAGAAAATATCGGGATTTGAGATATTACAGACAATAATGCTATGTTTCAAAAATATTCCTAATGAAACTAGATTGATGGTTGTTGTTTGGATGCCTAGCCCAATCAATCCTACCCAACTAGAATATTGCTTTGTGACCTCCTGTGGAGGATTTTAGGTGGTTAGCATTTACAATGGTTGCTTGTTAAGGATTTTGTTGTGAGTTAAATTGCTGTAAGGAAGGTATTTCACAAATCTCTTTCTTTTGGATTCACTAAAATCGTGAAGAGAAAACCTGGGTGGAGAGTATTTAGGTCCTTTAGTGTGTGCAAGTGGGTAAACACATGTGATGAAAGAAATTATATTGTTGCAATTAAGTAGAGTGCCAAAAAAAAATATTGTGAATTGTAACTTGAGCTCTAAACAAACTAATTATTCTTGCAAAAATAAATGCTAAGTGTGCAATGGAGGTATTTCACCCTTCACTCCCTTTTTTATTCACATAAATTGTGAAGAGCATACTTGGGAATGGGAGGATCTTTAAGTCCTTGATTGTGTGTACAAAGTGGATTCTACACTACTTTGAACTAAAGATGTTAAAGTAAAATAAAAGAACCATAAAATTTCCCTAATACTAGTGACAACAACGAGGTCCTTGAGGAGCCTCAAGGTTGGTTACCTAAGTATCTTTCGAGGGATGACCACTTTAGTTCCTAATGTTAGTCTAGGTGGGATAATTACTATAGGAACAAGTAACCATTGTAAGCTATTTAATTCCTTGTTCATTATTGAGTATCTATTGAGCTGCAGATTGCTGAGTGAATAGATAAAAACAAACAAAGAACAGACAGTGCAGAAATAAAATTTATAGTTGCGTTGCAGTACGATAGAAACACTCATTGGAGCGTTGTAGCACGGGAAAAGTCAGAAAAATGTGTGCTCATTTGGTTTAAACAAATTGTGTGGGTGGAAGACTGTTAAAATGTGTGGTCAACGCATATATCGAAGATGTAAACATGCTATCAATGCACCATAGACGTTGGGAAGCACGCTACCGTCAAAATGGCTTTGCTGGCCGAATGGAGACTGAAATCCTAGGATGATATGGATTGTCTTCTTCATCTACAAGGAAAAAGATACAATAAAGTAACCACTCTACAAACAACAACCTAAATAAGAGAAATGAAGTGGATTTGCCATTAATATTGTCATGTGAAATATTGCACAAGAGTGCCTTCCCACTTTGGGATGGGACTAGGCCTTGTAGGTTGCAACAAAGACTCAATATTTGGATCCCCTTGGTGGTGGTGGATTGTGACCCAAGTGATCCTGCAATATATTGTTAGAAAAAAACAAGATAAAAACAAGAAAATGACAACAAAACTAAATAAAGTGACAAAGGGAGTAGAGGATGAAAACTCCAACAATTAATGTGAGCCAAACCACCTGTATACTGCCAAATGGTCAAGCTAGCACAACACCTTTGAGATGTAAGCTCCAAAAGGAGGAAGACAATCTTCCTAAGGGAGGCATTTCTTGTCCAAACTTGTTTGAAAAATGGTTAAGGAACCATATGGGAAGAACACTTGCCCCTTGGGTATTGTTCTATAGATGCACATTGTAGCACATATAAACATAGTTTTACCTTCATTGTTCTGATTTTTTATTGCTTTGGGGCCATTTTGGACTTAAATTGTTCTTTGGATCTTGTGAATATGACTTCGGTTGGATGCACGTTGCTTTTTGATGATGCTTACTGTTTGAATTGTGAAATTGTTGTAGGTGTGCAATATTTTCATGATAACATATGCCCACTTATGTATGAGGTTTGGAGGGTATTGTAGAGCCAATAATCTATCATCATTTCTTTTGTGTTCTCTCTGTTGGTTCTTCAACCTGTGTGGACAAGAGTGACCTTCCAAAGGGGAAAGTTTGTTGATGTATTTATTTTATACAAAGGAGGTGGGCATACCCATGCTCGTGAAAATGGATAGAGTGGCTACAAAATGAAGAGATCGAGGGATCTCTCATAAACTGTTATTGGCATTGTTACGGAGAGAAACTTCATATGGCTTGGGGTAGACCACAACATATTGAATGAGACTAGAAACTAATCCACTTAAATATGCAAGAGAAACAAATGTTGGTAACACTAAGGGATACAGAACATACCTTATTTCGGACGGTTGTAGTAGATCCCTGTTGAGCTTTTCCAACATGCTTGTACCTACAATTCACCCTCAACAACAACGAACAAGGAAATCATGATAGATGTTAAAGTGTTTAGCATACTCTAGCATATATAAATCCAACATGTATTAATCAAATTCAACTACATCCATGGATCAAAATATTCATAGTCATACACATGTAATGGACGAGAAATGGATATTTTTATTAATAATGAATAGAGATAACAATAACAAATTCTGGTAGCACCTTGTCGAAATGGAGAACCAAGTCCTCCACCTAGGTCTCCACCACTTCATTCCTCCATCTCAATGGCAAGCTTACAAAGCAATGGAAAGCTTGGGAAGAGCAACAATGTGTGCTCAAAAGGACAAAGGGATGTAGACTCAAGCATAAGCAAATGAGGCAATAATGAACTATAGTTTCCTTGCTCTCCAATGTTCTCCTCCTCTAATGCATACAAGAGGCTCAATATATAGCCCTTCAATAGGAAATGAAGGGTTGAGTCAGAGCATTTCTAGGAATATGGAAGGCCAAGAGTCAATTTATTCGGGACTCATTGAGAAAAATTCCAAATATTTTACTTTATGTGCACATTTTCAGACATAAACAGGCTACAATGGAGCAACATGCATTAGTAGCTTGTGTACATTGGAAAATGTGCACAAAACGTAAAATATTTAGATGTGTACACACGGATTTTAAGCTAAAACTTGTGTATGGCAATAAATAGGTTTTTTTAAGGGATTTCTTGGATCATCAAAGTATAATCCAAGAAAGGGGGGTCCAAAGAGTCTGCAGAGGTACATGGGAGGCCATAAAATATTGATCTACCAAGTGTGGTAAAATAAGCTATAACAGATGCCCCCTAATGTGTGAGGTCAAAGGGGTAACATGATGGTCGAAATACATTATATCCATCCCAGAAGTGGAGTAATGAAGACCCAGGTGGAAGAACCAACCACTCATCAGTACAATACAATGATAAATCTCAGCATGTGACTAGAAATATACAATGTAGCAGTCCCAAATACATAAGAGTACAATGGCCATGATTAGGAATAATAGACTTATGTAACATGTGGTCATTGCCATGTACAATATATGGTGAACAAGATCTCCATAATGGATGAATATATATGATAATATATTGGAATCCAAGTATAAGAGCTAACATCTCATGAATATTGGCATGATAAAGGAGGTAACCTATGTGGAATCCCACCAAGCTCAGAGATCTTCTACGCAAACCTCTACTGGTACATGTACCATCACGCGAATAAGGGTGTCGAGGTCGAACATGATGGTCCATCATATGATTATCGGTCATTGATGTATACCATTAACAAACGTGAGATATCCCACCGATAATGTTAATGGGAATCAAGGTACAAAGTGCAATCCAACAAGTGTGAATAGATGTGTTGAGGTCGAACACTTGAAAGAATCCATCGATCAAGGGACACTGATGTATTCCCAAAACTGTCGATGGCGAGAGGACATGCCACTGATGACTGCAAGTCTCAAGGCACTCAATATAATCTAGACTCCTATTCCAGAATAAATGATCTAAAGTCGATAGAATGGAATCTGCATGAAGGAGGGCATTAAGGCATCCCCCATCAACCAACAAGAAGTACACAGCAACACTGGATAATTTGGAAGAAATTGAATGAACAAGATGTGCACAAAGAAGTAACTGTATCAGGAATGGGTGACATGCAAAGACAAGATAACTAAGGAATGGCTAACTTAGACTAAAACTTCCTTCAAATTATATCATAAGGCATATGGTGACCAACAGGAAACATAGACTTGAAATGTAAACTGGGACAACTCTGTGACATAGGAGGCATCGACAGAGGCTCCATAGGGACTAGAAGCATAACCAATCGATGGAGAAAACTTAGAATAATGAGTACATCTCCTAAATTCATAGTAATAACCCAACTTATGGATGGAATAAACAATGCTCTGTTCGAAGGCGACACGACTTGATAGCTGCCAAAAGTAATATCATTTCTCATCCGATTTTTTATGTTTTTTTATTTTTTGGTAGATTAGGAAGCTTGAAAATGAATAATAGTGCTTATAGTACATAGCTAGGTGGATACGAGTGTCATAGGAAAGAAAACTAGTTCGAAGTAGTGGAACATACCTATTCTCAATTCATGGAAGCATGTGCAATATTAGGACACTCAGGGGAAGGTATCCTCCTAGTAAGGGATGATCAACCTACAAAGGATATATAAAAGGTTCTACTTAGTTAGGATTGAGACAAGCTCAGGATATATGGCTTATAAATCTAAAGCGGGGAGTCAAAATAAATCTCAATAAGGAAAGCAAGCGCATGATAATGCAATTACAACTTGATATAAACGGGAGTCCCTACAGGAAATGGCCAGCATAAAGTTCAAGAGAGAATATGAGGTTCTCACTCAAAGACATGGCATGACTACAAAGGGACTCCCATACCTAAGGGAAAAATATCAGCATGGGTACTAAATGACAAAGCAGGATCTACCTAGGTTACCCATGAATAGGAAGGCTCTACCACTTATGTAATGTCACTTCTAGTAGCAGTATGATGGTTTTGTAACATTACGAAGTGGGTTTGTAACTATAGTTAAGGTGGAATGGTCACTGTAGTCAGGAATAATGTACCTTATGTGGACAAAAGTTGTTCCTCTGGTCTGAATGGTTCAGATCCAGAACAAATGAGTGAACGACAAAGGATAAAGACCTTCCCTGAATGTCGTAAACACCTGGAATAATGCTTTGATGATGAACCTGTGTACCTGCAAACATGTCAAACAAACAAGAACATAGAATCTACTAGAAAATTATTCACACATCCATACTAGTGACTAAGGAATCTAGTAACATATACATGCGAGATCAAAACAATAGATATGTGGGACAGAAATCAGCTTTGCATTAAGAAATGAATGAAGAAGCTCACAACCATTGCCTTAGTGTTGAAAAACTCCTCCACAAGACAAACACCTCATCCTCGATAGCTCCAACTTGCTCTCTTGTGCTCTCCAATGGATTGGACTAGATAGTCAATTCCATAGCATAACATTACCATTCAGTTCTTCCCCTCAACTATGGATATGAGCTTGTTTTTATAAGGCTCAATGGATAGGGATAGTTGAGAGAATTGTGGGTGAGATGGCTTTAAGATCCTACCAAGAGGGATCTCAACTCCAACTAACCCATATTGATAGGGATAAGGGAGGACACGGGGCTCAAGTTCTAGAAGCCTCGATAATATTCTCTTTTTCCATTTTTACCATGGGTACCACTTTTGTTCCCTTATGATAGAGAGGTTTAGATGAGAATCACTTCAAGAGAAAATCGCATGCGTGGTGGCACCACTTTTCTATAATAGGACACAATCTTTTCTGAACAAGGTACCGCTCATTAGCCAAAGGGAAAGCGTGGTTCTAGGTTTTTTCATGTAGAATTGGTATCTAGAGCAAGTTTCCAATCCAAGTTTGGAATTTAGGGAAAACATAGGGGTTAAGGATCTCATCACATGTTGGTGACAGGATTTGGGTATAACAGAATGCCTCCCAAAGCATGAGGCTTAGAGGGATACGATAAGTGAGAGCTTTGAGAGAACAAGTTGTCACTTCGAGGTTAGAGTCAGCTCGTTCAGAGAGTGTTGTAGAGTAGGCATCTGCAATACATCAATACTTTTGACTCATAGACAAATGTAACCGACTCATGGCTGCAGACCAATACAAGGAAGATCCATGAGAGGAATAAACAACCATGGCTACTAGAATATAGCGTAGATACATGTGATAGAGGACTCAAACTTGGACATAGCTACCAGACATACAATGTAGATCTATATCATAAAGACGCAAATTTGAGCATAGCCACGACCATACAAATGTGGATCCATGCTTGATATACAAAACTCCATCGCAACCTGGGGAAAGCAATGAGTGCTAAACAAGTACCCAAGGTCTTCATTTCGTTTTCCACAAAGTATGATTCTATCCATGCGATTACAATGTTTTGAAGTCGAACATGGTAGAAACCACTTGATTACTAGCCAATGATGTGAACCATTAACAAGTGCGAGGGAGATCACCATTGATGTCAATGATTCCCAAGGTACCCTAGTACAATCTGCTGAGTGTGAATAGATGTCTTGATGTCAAACACCCAGTCGATTCTATCGATCAAAGGTCAATGATGTGAACCTATATC
>LPNX010821759.1:184668-249195 GCA_001517045.1 Pseudotsuga menziesii | reverse complement strand
GAGAGCGAGAGAATATGTCATTGAGGCATACATATCTCAAGGTACTAAATTTGTTTCTAAGACTATTTCCCGGATGATGAGCTGATGTCGACAGGAATAGTCTCGTCGAAGGAAGGCCATGATGAATCCCACATCGATGACATAAAACTCAGAACAAAGTTCTAGAATGATGTCAATGAGGTAACCATAAGACTAACTCAAAAGTACTGACACGAAGACTATTTTGACTACAGAGGTAAACTTCTTCAACTTCCCTTTGAACATCAAACGGCACGACAAAAGACTTGGTAGCATGACTAGACCAGACAAACACACAGTGCGATGGTGGACAATGCATTCTTTTGAAAGACTCAAAGGAGTGACATGACTCATGAAAGTGGATCATCATGGACATCAACTGAATACCCAATTGACTGAAATGATATGCAGACAAGTTCCATGGTCAGAAGGTAATGACAAACTTCCATTTATTTGCAAAATGATTTTCTTCCCATAATTTCCCCATCATGGTTGATGAGTGCCTCTTTTTATTTTTACGAGTTCAAATAGGGTAACAAACACTCATTTTAGCTTATCTGAAGACAAGTCCAAACTGATATGTTTTGCGAACCTAGGAGAGGAGGGGTTCACTCCCAAAAGAGGGTCTCTCAATGTTTAATTTAACAAGTACAATGAAAGTTAACTTGATATCGTTCATGTTTAGAGAGTCTGAACGACCATGGAAGAAGACTCCACAGGGTCCTTTTTCGTAAAATAGTTCATCTGAACCAAAAAAGTGATAACCTACTGTCAGATGAATGACTCTTCAAGTGCTTTAATGAGCATGAAGAAGACAAGATCACTCGATATTCTTTTTGTAATTAAGGAGCTCAAAAAGAGTTTAAAGAAGACTCCACTAGGTCTCTTTTCACGATGAGAGATTTTATGAGTATGAAAAGAATCAGAAAAGGACTCAGACCTTTGATGCTAAGTTTTGAGAGCATGACCAAAGTGTCGCAATAAAAGCTCAAAGACTTTTTTCATTTTATGGTAGTGCAAAAAGTCAAAAACAAACTCCCAAAACGTTTACTGCTACCACTCTTTATCCTGCAACGACTTAAAAACAACTGTTAAAACTCTCCAATAAACAACATTAAAGGATCATGACTAATCAATTTTCAAAAACTATGACATGCCAAAACCTAGAATGCTTATAAAAGGTATGTAAATAGTAAAAAATAAAACATTTTACAATTTACCCATAGTGGAGAGCCTTTGGAGCATTTTCTTGGCCAAATTTTCAACTACTGATTCCAGGAGCATCTACCGTTGGATTTACGCATCATCAGTTCCAGGTAATAGCTTAAACCTTGCTCTTTCATTTCATGCTTTCATTTTTTAATTTTTTTGGGGGGGGTTGGGCTATATGAGTGAGCCCTAAAACCATGGAAGTAGGAACCACTCTTATCCCTTATGGGATAAGCAGTACCCCGCTAGAACCGCGCCTAAAACACATGACACAGGCAGTGCTAGACGTGGGTGAATAAAAATACGTGTACAAGCCAAATTAGATAAAATTTTATGGTTTAAATGATTGATGATGTTTCTAATTGGTCTTGTGATGGTTTTTGACAGGTTCCCATTGATCAAAAATGGTAATTTGGAAAGAGAGGCAACATGACAATGATTATGCATTTGTTGAACGAAACGCGGGTTATATAGCCATGTTGAGATACTATGGTATTCTAAAGTTTTTTCGCACACCTAGCATGGTATCACATGAGCGCCTATTAGAGCATATCCTCCGGATGTGGAATCCAAAGCGACAGTATTTTGGGGTGGTTGCTCATGTATTGACAATTGAAGTAGAGGATATCTACTTCCTGACAGGCCTATCAAGACAGGGTGCTCCCATCTCTTTGATTGGTTCCCGTGGAGGGGACATCACTACCCAAGAGCTGATAAACCGCAATTGTATTCTTGGGACCAGAATATCAAGGAATAAAATCCCCATTAAAGTAATGGTGGATGGCCCTCTACAGACAATTTTGTTTACCATGCAGAGAGTGGTGGGGAGCCAAGGGGTACATCAGGCATCTAGAGCGCATATGCTCTATGCTATAGAGGCCATGGTGCTCACAGTTTTCAACTGGGCGGAAGCTCTACTTCCAATTTTCAAATATCAGCTGACCAAGTGTCGGTAGGGGGAGCTGAAATAGTTCGGTTTCAGTTCCATCTTAGCATGTTTCTTTTTCAAGTGGTTTCCCCAGATGAGACCCCAAGTGGTTTTACAGATTTGAGGGCGCGAGACCCTCACATGCTGAGATGGGTCCAGATCATGGCCCACACAAGAGCGGGTAGAGGCAATGTGAAGTTCGGTGACCCATTCTTTAATGGTTGAGAGATCAGCTCCTCATGGTGGAGGACTATGCATATGTGGGAACTAAATTCAGTGGTGACCCTGACCTACCGCTACCACCTGGTGGAGAGTGGGGTGATATCGGTAAGAAATAAAAAACCCTAAAATGGCAATTATGTTTTTATTTTTTGATGTTTTATATTTTTTGTGTGTAGTAACGAGACTTGAATGTTTTCATGTAGATGTCGAAGCAGCATGACATAGGGGATCCTCCCCACTAGACAGGTGAGCCAAAGCTCGCTTTGTACCATAGGGAGATGATGTAATAGGGGATATAGAGGAGAACCTCGAGAGGTTGACTCTAGACATCCCAGATGCCTCGATCGACGACCTCCCACTGAGGTACCATAAGCCCACTGCAGGAGTACCGGGTCGTTTCTTCAGACTGCTACGTCAAGTAGCCCGGGTGGTCATGTGTTACCACGAGCATCACTAGATGATGGACTGCATGATGTATTCAATGAAAGNCAAAACCATATTGAAAATACTTAAGCACACTAAAATTCAAGTAATATACATATATACAAGGTACTATACAAGAAATATCTAGGCATAGTACCTCTTCAGGTACAGCCCATTGCGAGGTTGTCCTAAGGGGATTCCATCATAGTCCATGAGCTCATAGGCCCCTTTCTCTAAAACTTTGGAAATAACGAAAGGACCATACCACATGGATTCAAACTTCCCTTTCCCTAGTTTGTCATATCTTTGATCATAGGTAAAAACTAGGTCACCCTCATTAAAGGCATGAGGTTGGACAAACTTGTCATACTGCACCTTGATAAATTTCTTGTGTGCCTCATTAGCTAAGGCAGCATCTCTTCTAGTCTTGTCAAGGTTGTTCAAGTATAGAAATCTTCATTCCTCTATGGAAGTGTCTAGGAAAATTTCGACGGCAAGTTTCAAGGATGGAATCTGACATTGAATCAGCAAGACAGCTTCTAGTCCATAGACAAGCTAGAAAGGTGTAAAACTAGTAGTTTTTTTTACCGAAGTCGTGTAAGCCCAAAGAGTGGAGAAAATAATATGGTGCCAAATGGATTTATGGTCTCCAACCATCCGACGCAGCATCATTTTCAAAACTTGGTTAATGGCCTCGACTTGACCATTAGCTTGCAAATAATGGGACGTTGAGTTTCCATGACAAAAACCTAGCTTGGTACTTAGTTCCTCCATCATTTGATACAGAAATGTGATCCCTGATCAATAAATATGGATTGCAGGACTTCAAATCTTACTATCACATGATTGAACAGGAAGAGAGCGACAGTCTTACCATCCTCTGCATATGCAGGCATGGACTCAGCCCATTTCATAAAGTAATCAAGGGCTACGATGATGTAACCATGCCCCCCGGCTGAGGTAGTCTTACAATGCATATAATCGATCCCCCATTTGGTGAAATGGCCAAAAGCAATGACGGAGTGTAATGAAGTAGGGTGGGTGCGCTTTTTCAGAAAAAAAATGTTTACAGGGTGGGCATTTCTTAACAGCCTCATGACAATATTTAAAGACTAAAGGCCAAAAATAGCCAGCGCGAAGGATTTTCTGGGCTGTAGCCATCCCAGATAGATGACCGCCACATACTCTAGAGTGGAAATCATTCAAAACTTGTTCATCTTCCTCGTGGTTAAGGCATCGCCGAAGAACAGAATCGATACCACGTCTATACAAAGTGTCATTCAAGATGAGTTATTATTTTGCGTGGTGATGGATACGACGGTGATCGTCACGGGATAGAGTGGGATAAAATATTTGTGTCTGAAGATAAATGAGAAAATCTCCATACCATGGGTTAGTAGTGCTTATCAGGAACAGGAATCCATCTGGGAATGAATCACTGGGCTCAGATTCCGTCGAAACACAAGGAAGATCACACATGAGCTCAACAAAGACCAAGGATTTCTTTGACGTAGCTTCAGCAAATTCCATATCAAACTCTTGTAGGATGACTATCCATTGAGAATAATTTCCCTCGAGCACCTGACGAGTCAGGATGTAATACATAGGGTTCTGTTCTGCCAATACGGTGGTTGTGCGGAGTAAAATGTAGTGACAAAATTTATGAACAGGAATGACCATGGCCAATGCTAATTTCTCCACACATGAGTATCAAGTTTTGGAATCCATGAGATTCTTACTAGCATAGTAGATCATGTGCTCCTGACCGTCGGGATTGTCCTGCAGCAAAACCATAGTGATGGTAGTCGTGGAGGTAGCAATGTATAAGAGAAAATCCTTTGAATAATCTGGGGGGTGTATCACGGGTGAGTGAGTTAGAGCATATTTGATATTATCAAAGGCCCATTGGGCTTGGTCATCCCAAAAGAACGAAGTGTCCTTCTTAAGGAGACACATATAACCGTGTGTTTTCTCTACAAAATTGCACACGAAACAGCAGAGAAAGTTTTCCTTCCCTTGCAAACTTTGGAGTTCTATAAGGTTGGTTGGGGCTGGTAGGGATAGAATAGTGGTAATTTTCAATGGATCTATCCAGATGCCATCCTTAGAAACCACAAAACCTAACAGGATTCCCATCTCAACGACACATTTATGAGGATTGAGGCATATGTTATAATGACAGCATCTCTGGAAAATATCTCTAAGATGACTAGGGTGGTCCTCCCGTCGCTGTGAATGAGCTGGGAGGTCGTCAAGGTACAATTCTACAATATTTTTTATATCGTGAAACGCATAGGACATAGCATGCTAGAAAGTGGCTCCAGCGTTTTTCCGGTCGAATGGTAACTTCTTGTATGCAAAGGTTCCCCATGGGAAAATAAATGTTGTCTTGTGCTAATCGGTCGGTAAAATCTCAATCTGATTATAACCCAAAAATCCATCCATAAATGAGAACATGACACTTCCATCACAGTTGTCGATAATCTGGTCAATATGCAGAGTGGGAAAGTTGTCTTTGGGACAAGCTTTGTTCAAATCTCTGAAATCGATGCAGACTCTAATGGTGCCCTGCTTTTTATTGACAGGGATGACATTTGATACCCATTTCATCAAGGGTATGGGATAAATAAACCCTGCTTTTAGAAGTTTTTCTATTTCATCTTTGATAGTTGCGGCTTTTCATGGATGGAATTGTCTTAGTTTTTGCCTGACGGGTTTTGCAATGGGATAGGTTTTTATTTCGTGAACCATAATGGATGGGTCTATCCCCAACATTTCTTCATAAGACCAAGCAAAAAAATCTTGGAATTCTTTGAAAAAGTGCTCTGTATGCTTCAGATTCTTCTGCTGAGCTGTTCTCCCCAACATGAACGTGCTCAAGGGTGCCAGGCTTGGATGATATGTCAATGAGATTTTTTTGAGTAATGTTGCATAGGTTTCCTTCAGAATCCATTTTCTGTAACAATATAGGAGTTTGAGGTGTTTTGACAATATCAGTAGCAAAAAGGGATGCAAAATCATGGTCTACTGAACTGGTATTGGGTAGGAACGAGGATTGATGATGATGATCCTCCCATATATGATCATTCATACTCATGATCTCCCTAATGGACACATCGGAAGGAAAATTTTGGGAGAGATAATCCAGAATAGGAAGAGAGGGTTCTAACCAATAGGGCAGGGGGTAAGGGTCTGAAGGCACCAAATGAAGGTCATTAGTGTGGTCATCGGAAAGGGTTTGGATAAAGTTGTACATTTCTTCATGCAGACTCAACGAGGTGGAATCAAAAATTTGTTTTCCCTTTGTATCATAATCAAACAAAGAAATCATATTTACCGTCGTCGTGTCTATGTTAGGAGGATTTGACAGAAAAATCCCCATAAGGGAAGAATCCTTTAGCATGCCTACCCCAATCGACTGGTAAGGAGAAGGGGACTGGCCTAACATAGGGATGTTATTAGCCATAGGGGTGGTAACATCTGATGTACAGAAATTGAGCTAGTCAATGGTCACAATCCTCCCTAGATTCAGAAATTGGACAGTTCAAAATACCGTCGAAGCAACAGCAGTCATGGCATAAAACCAATTTCTTCCTAATAGGAGGTTGTAGTCTAACGGGCCATCTTCTACTTCTACTTCCACTTGAATTGAAATGGATTTGCCCCCAAGCTCGACTAAAAGGGCTAGTATGAGACCATGGGGCTGGAAACCTCGTCCATAAAAGGCTTTTAGAGTCATAGGTGATGTTACAAGCTCGTGAGAGCCATATCTTTCCAACAAGACAAAGACAAAACCAAAGTTGAAGCTCCTTCGTCTAAGACAGTTCTAAACACCTTCTTTCTGACTACTTTCGTTATGATTTGGAAAGCGAGTTTGTGAGGTAGTCTAGACTTATAGTTATTGACATTAAAATGAATCAAATTAGTGTTGTCCGAGTCTAAAGCTCCTAACGCAGTTAACAAGTTTTTGCATTGTGTAGGACAACTTTGGAGTACTTCCAAGGTAGACATTGCACATGGTGCATGAGCAAGATCTTCAACTACATTATAAAATTGAGCAGCTCGGGCATTGGGATTAAAAATATCCTTCCTAAGAGTACTCTTGGGTGGACACAAAACCATGTTGAGATTAGGTTTCTCGATGGTTAGGGGACCAGTAGACGGGGACTTGGGAGAACCAGTAGAGGGAGCTTTTGCTGAAGAAGAATTGTCTTCTTTATTATCTTTGGGTTTGTCATAATTTTGAATTTGATTTTGAAAAATAATAGTGTCCGAGGACATGATGCGAATTTCCTCTGAAGAACTAAAATTTCCCTGATTAGACATGTGGTCTATCATCTGTTGTTGAGAGGGAAAAGGATCTGTGAAAACTGTTGGGGCAGGATTAGTTTTTAGAAATTGAGTGATTTCTTCATGACGAGGACACTCTTTCATGAAATGGTCACCTCCGCATAGCAGGCATGGATATTTTGCTTTTCTTTTTTCTTTATCATTCTCATTGATGGTTGGTTTTGGATTCTCTTGTTGGTTTCTAAGTTTTTTGTTTTTAGCTTTACCTTTATTTTTATTGTTGTCGGGCGATTGAGTACTCTGAATGGAATTTACCTCAGCGAAAACCTTAGGATTTGAAGGATTAGAGGTGGAAATTTGGGGTTGCTTGGTAGGTTTTGTTGTTGGTGGGGACTGGATTGAACCAACAATCCCATCAACAGGGGTTTATACTGGTGGCTTGGCAGGATCGGTGCTTAGGTGAGGAGCTTGAGGGATCAAGTCATATAACGTTCTGAACTAGGAATATACCAAGTCCAGATATTGGACTCGACTAATGGCTTGCTCTTCGGTAATGTCACCACCCATAGCCACATCTCGGGCGATTGGAGGTGACAAAGATTTAGTAAACCAATCAACTAACAATTGATCCAGGATAGGAGCCTTAATAAGTCTTCTCTTCCTTCTCCACTCATGGATATGATTGGATATGTGGGTGCAGGTGTTCTGAGGCAAAGAGGTTAAGAGATCTGTACCCATTTCATAATGGATAGGAAGCTGAAAGTGTGTAAGAAAGATAGTTGCCAAAGAACCAAAATCCACAAATGAATGTTGCAGAAGTTCAATGTACCACTTCGTGGCGGTACCGGTCAAAGTTTGTCGAAAGAGTCTTAAATGAATTGAATCATCCATTAGGGAGTTCGAAGAACAACACAAATGGAATGTCATGACATGGTTTTTTGGATCATTTCCTTGCTTCCCATCGAATTTTGGGATGTCCGATGGTAACTTTACCAGAATGGGAGGCCACGAGGGGTTATGTTGTATGGGATCATTAATCAACTTGGACAAATCAGGCAAGTCCAAAGTTGCTAAGAAAGGTAACTGATGATTAGGTTGTATGTACTGGTAGGATTGATAGGGAATATAAGTACTAGTAGGACCGTAAGTAGACTAATAGACAGGTTGTTGTGATGAAGAACTGCAGGAAGATCCACCCACGGGGGGTTGATTTCCAAGATCAGGACCGTTAGGACCACCGGAGCCTCCAGCAGGAGGACCACCGGAGCCTCCAGCAAGAGGACCACCAGGGCCTTCGAGACCACCAGGACTATTGGGACCACTTGGGCCACCAGGAGGAGGACCATTTGACCCTCTAGGACCCCTGGGAGGTAAAACTCTAGAGCCTCTAGAACCACCAGGAGGAGGGCCACCAAACCCTCTGGGACCATTAGGAGTGAAGCCACCAGGCACCCCAATATCGTCAGGACCGTTAGGACCATAAGGAGGAAAGCCACCAGGCCCTCTAGGACCAATAGGACCCCTAGGGGGAGGACCTCCGTAAGGTGGTCCTCTGGCACCCCCTGTAGTATGTATAGGTATCCCTCCCATAGTTGGCATGTAGGACCAGTCAGGTTTCCCCCATGGAGTGAAAGTATTACTAGGATATGGAATTCCAGCATAAGGCATTCCTGTAGGAGTGGGTTGGTAATTTATATTTCCTATAGGTACTTGATTTGTTGTGTAACCATACCCCCAAGAGGTTTGATTGGTTATAGTTTGTTCCCCTAAGGGCTGACCTGAACTGGATGGGGTGTTAACCACATTCGTATGGGTAGGAGGGACATAGACTATATATTGCTTTATACTAGAGGTATTTCCATGACTAGCTACAATTCTAGTGACAGGTAACATAGGTCACGCCAGGGGTTTCCCCCTGGTACTAGAAGGTATTGATGAAATAGGAATTTAATGTTGTTCCCCATGTGAGGAAGACCTGGGAGGATTTGGAACATACATAATATGGGAGGTGGTGGGGTTGGTAGATAGACCTAGATTATGTGGAGTCACAGTGTGGTCTACAATAGGTTCAATGGGTTTCATAGAATAAGCAAGTGAGCAATATCCCACAAGCCAAGGGTCCATATTACAAGGAAAAACTGTTGAACGAAGTGGTGGTGTACCCAATATGTTATCTATTTTCTTCTCAAGTTCTCTTGCATGGAGAATAGCTTCCTGGTATTGTTCGCGTTCTTCTTCATTTTGTGAAATATCTTCAGAAGATGTTGGATGGGTGCCAAATGAAGCAATGTCCTGTCCCATAGAGGTGTCCCAAAACAGAGCATTGGGACCATAATCTGGATGGGTAGTATCATCAACATGACCTTCCATGGGAGAATGGAATGAAATATTGTCCCTAGAATGTTGTTGGACCAAGGGAGGACTGTGCGAAGTATATGGATCTTTGCTTTTTGCAACCACATTTTCTCCCACTTGGGAGTTGGTAGTAGCTCCTTAAACATGAATAAAATCAGGTGGCAAGCCCCGTACTCTTCTGGACTGTCTTAATTCAGCCAGTTTGTATAGTTCCTATCTAACTTAGGGTCTCAAAACTAGAAAATACACCAAAAATTTCCCTACTCAAGCTATAGGCCAAACAAGCAAACTTAAATGACAAGAGGAGTTCAAATAGTCCGATCTCTCACGAGGATTGTCAAAAAGATGCCACTCGTGATATACCACAAGGGTACGTGCATAGTAATCTCCCTGAATGTTGTTTTTGGTGTATGGATCCAAGCAAAACATCCAAAGGGCTTTTCTCAGATAGATAAGGTATCCTAGAGGGGTCTCCCGATATACGCAAGGTACGTGGGAGCTCAAATCGATAGTAGTGTTGTCTAATGCACAATCATTCACAAGGGGTCTTCCTATATACAATCGAGTACGTGAAGCACCTTTCTATATACCTCAAGGGTACGTGAAAGGCCATTTGATATACCAATGGTACGTGGAAGAACTGCGTGAGTCCCGAGATGTAGTGCGAACAAGTAACGACAGCTCCTACACTTAATGACGCTCAAACACGTCTCTAGCCTATCACTCAAATTGCTATGTAAATTTTAAGCCTATAACTACCATTAATTTTAAAGTGGACGGTTAGGTGAATGCATGGAATTTTGACAGAAAAATTAAAACCATGCAAATATTTCACTTTACCGTTTGAGGTATGCCTACTTATGGGAGGGAGAGAGAGTATTTTCTTTTCATTTTGAAAACCAAAAATTCCCAAAAAACTACTTGAAACAAATCAAATCCAAAGACAAGCAACACATACCAAACTCTTTTTTCTTTTTGAAAGCAATCAGAGGGGTAAGATTCTCTTTTCCTAAAAGAAAAACAACAAGCATTCTACATGCATATGCAATCTATTTTTTCAATTTTTCTTTTAAACATAGATAGATCTAACTTAAAACTACACTATTTTTTCTTTTGATGAGATAGTACTAATGCAAGAGAGATAAAAGAACAAAGGGAACCTAAAATCTTGTGAGGCTAATCAGAGATCCAGTGCCCTGTGCTCAATAATAATAATGACCTAATCTCTATCAAAAAAAATTCTTTTTTAAAAGCAAAAAGAAGTCCTCTATGAAAAAAATGAAATCAAGATGATAAGCAAATGGTTTTTCTTTTAGTCTTTATAAATGAAACAAAAAGAGATCTTAACTGAAACCTAAGATTTCAAAAATTCCTTTCAAAATCACAACCAACAAGCATGAAAGCAAATGAATAATCAACAAGCCTAACCTACCTTTTGAATTCTTTCAATCAAACCAATTTTACCACAAAATTTTCAACCATGAGCATTCATATTCAAACAAGCAAGCCTGAGAGTGCAGGGCTGAAAGCAAGAAAACTCTACTTTTTGCAAAAAATCACAAAAAACTAGTTCTGGAACAAGGCCTACCTGGCACCGCGCTGGAGGGGTCTTGGACAAAGTGGTTCTGGATGAGCACCGCTTCTATTTAACGAGTTTTAGGTGGTGGCACTGCGTATGGCTAACAGGGTTCAAGCAATGGCACCGCTTGTTGCCAACAACACATGTGTGGTTCCCTGAATAAATCCAAAACACAAAGAGAATGATATTTCAAGTTAAAAATTGATCAAATCAAGGTAAAGACTGATGAATTGACAGTAAAAAAAGAGCATATAAGGTCGAAATAGTTCAGATCAGAACAGATCTGAAAGTTTTAAACCAAAATTCACTAAGTCAAATGGAAGATTTGACTAAAGAGAGTTACAGACTGGAGCCTATATTCGGACAAGTGTTCAAGGACTGAGGAAGATCAGATCAACTGAAATTTGCTTTGTTCCCCAGCAGAGTCACCATATTTGTAGTCAGGAATATTGCACCTTCTGCAAACAGAAGTTGTTCCTCTGGTCTAAATGGTTCAGATCTAGAACAAATGAGTGAACGACAAAGGATGAAGACCTTCCCTAAATGTCGTAAATACCTGGAATAATGCTTTGATGATGAACCTATGTACCTACAAACATGTCAAACAAATAAGAACATCAAAGCTACCAAAAAATTATTTACACATCCATACTAGTGACTAAGGAATCCAGTAACATATACATGCGAGATCAAAACAACAGATATGTGGGATGGAAATCAGCTTTGCATTAATAAATGAATGAAGAAGCTTACAACCATTACCTTAGTGTTGAAAAACTCCTCCACAAGACAAACACCTCATCCCTAATAGCTCCAACTTGCTCTCTTGTGCTCTCCATTGGATTGGACTAGATAGTCAATTCAAGAGCATAACATTACCATTCAAATATCCCCGTAAACTATGGATATGAGCTTGTATTTATAAGGCTCAATGGATGGGATAGTTGAGAGAATTGTGGGTGAGGTGGCTCTAAGATCCTACCAAGAGGGATCTCGACTCCAACTAACCCATATTGATAGGGATAAGGGAGGACACAAGGCTCAAGTTCTAGAAGCCTCAAGAATATTCTCTTTTTCCATTTTTACCAAGGGTACCACTTTTGTTCCCTTATGACAGACTGGTTTAGATGAGAACCGCTTCAAGAGAAAAGCACATGAGCGGTGGCACCACTTTTCTATAACAGGACACAGGCAGTGCTAAACAAGGTACCACTCATCAGCCAAAGGGAAAGCACGATGCTAGGTTTTTTCATGTAGAATTGGTATCCATAGCAAGTTTCCACTCCAAGTTTGGGATTTAGGGAAAACATAGGGGTTAAGGATCTCCTCACATGTTGGTGACAGGATTTGGGTATAACAGTCATAAGGCGATGCAAAATGCAAGCAGAAATGTGATCCTATCCTATATGTCAGTTCAAAATTATACATGTAATAGATACAAACAAGTCAAGACCTTAGTAAAAGTACACTCGAATCGAGCCCCTACACCACAAAACTAGGAAAAAATAGTTGAAAAAAGTTAATAAGGGTCAAAACTATAGGGTAGTGGGTAAAAATTCAAAAAGAATTTTCATAAATAGTGAAAAACTCATGTTTTACCATACCATTTTGACTTTTCACCACACACAATGCATTGGAGTTATTTTGAGCCAAGAACTTCAAACACTAATTCTGGGAGCTATGGGCCATGAAATCAAGAACCGTCTCATCCAAGTAAATTATATTCATCCCATAGTCAATCTTTTCAATGGTTTTATTTTGATTCTTAGTGGTTGATTTTTTAATTTAAGGCACCCCTACTTGGGCATCTCAACCCACGCAGGTCACAGATATCGAACCGCATATAGGGCTCGATATATGCAGACAACATAGTGATTTTTTCATATACGTTCAACTGTTATCAAGGAAAATCACATATGATTGCACGCATACCCAAATCTAAGGCATATTCTCATCAAATCTCATGGTTTTTTGGCAAGATGGTGTTGGAATGGCATTGCTATAGCTGATTTTACCACTCTAGGTGAATCACACTTGTATGGCCTTCCCCTGTCCCTCTAGAGACTCCTTAGACCCCTTGGACCATTTTTTGTCCTTTGATGTTCCCTAGACCATCCCTATAAACATATGAAAATTGATACACGTGACTTTTAAACCCCTAATCGCATATATATGCAGGTTTGACTCCTTAAACTGCATACATCGAGATGTGTACAATATCTAAATCCTTTTGAAGTTTTCCTTGACATGGATTCAACTCACTTGTCTCTTGACCTTCCATATGCCTTGAGATCGCTCGGATTCGACCTTTCATTACGCCTTTGAAAAGCTATATAAGGAACTCTTTGGATACATTGAAGGCATAAGAGAATTGAGAGCAAAGAAACTATAGTCCATTGTTGCTGGAACTTGTGCTTGAGTCTGCATCCCTTTGTCCCTTGGAGCACTTTTGTGTTCTTCCCAAGCTTGCATTTTTCTTGTGAGCTTGCTATCAAGAGATGGAGGATTGAGGTGGAGGAGGCCCAAGTGGGGGATTCAGTTTCTCCGTTTCGCAGACGTGCCAACAGAGGTTGTATCCATTGTAATATATGATTTTATATTAATAGAAATATCTTTTCTTGTCCAATAATATATGTTTGACTGATTATTTTATCCATGGATGATTTCAAATTCTTATACATTGTTGATTATATATGCTAGAATAGATCTAACACCAATATATATAGTATGCTTGTCTTGTTTACTTGTTGTTGAGGAAGTGATTCATCAATTCAAGTTGAAGTTGGAAAGATCCACGGGGATCTACTTCAACCATCTGGAATAAGGTATGAGGTTTGATCCTTTAGTGTTAGATATTTTATTTATATTACAGATTGGGAAGGATTTATTTTTGGAGTCAAGCTGTCTGTTGTGGTACCCCAAGCCATAGGAATTTCTCTCTGTAACAGGCATGAACATGTGCATGAAGACGTGGATGGGGTAGTACAAGATGACATGGTCACTCAACAAGCATTAAGAGCATGTGGTTTGTATAAATTTTGGTGACTTGGGAGCTTTAGGGATCAACGAAGACTTTTCCAAATTCTCATCGACTACTGGGATCTAGATACATAAGTATTTCAGTTAGGTGGGATGCCCCTAAGGCTTGAGGTTGAGGATGTGTATTTTAACACCGGACTATCCCATAATGGAAAGGTAGTAAATTTGAGGGCTAGAGGGGTGGGAGGTGGGCTCACCATTGATGAGTACATAACCGCATACAACTGTCCAGACACTAAGAAGGTTGGAAGTTAGGTTCCAGTGAACTCTATCTAGAGTCTCAACCTCAATATCATAATGGTCGTGCTATGTAGAATAGATTGATTGGCATCTCTTCACCAAGCTTCAAGGCCTCTGATATTCTATGTGTCCAAGTGCATGAGACCTACCATATATGACTGGAGTACTACTTTATTCAACAACATGAAGCAGCAATTGACTGACTTCAAGTTGAGTCGAACAAGAAACTTTGGGTTTTCCAGCATACTGAGTACCTTTTTCTTCGACCGGGTACTGGGCCTCATCCTAAGAGTTCAGATTCCCCCTCCCGGTCCATGGGATCTAGCTGAGACTCATTGGGCAGTTGTGATGTGATGACTAGGGGAGGGTGTGTGGCCACACCCTACCCACCTGACGTTTACCACTAGTGGCAAAGACAGATCATGGCCATAGATGACTACCCTTATGCAAGGATAGACTTCTCTAGCGATCCATATATGCCCATACCACAGGGTGCCGCATATGGATAAATAGGTAAACAATCCTGACTTTTATTTTACTTTCTGGATTATTAAATTTTTTTGGATTTTTTGATATAATGAAATCAAAAAACATGTTTATGGGTGGTGACAAGTACTAATACAAATCATGCGCATGCAAATGTGGGACCTACATGGAAAAAATGGTTTCCCTCTACATCATCGGAGGGGACGGGGTGATGATATACAGGGTGTTGATGTGGAGCGCATGATCCATAGAATAGACACAAACTTCGTCTATTTGACACATAGGGTGACCATGGTGCAAGTGGAGGACTTGCCCGAGGCGATGCAGAGGTAGGTGGTAGGAGTACCCCGTGCATGGGTTAGATTGTTCAGATGGTTGGACAATGTCATTGTTTTCTTTCATGATAATCACCCTATTCAACAGGCATAGAGGCCTAGATTTACATTTTGTATCGACCGTGTAGTGTTTTCTTTGTGGCTTAAATCCCCAATTTTGTCCCATGACATTTTTGTACTATGACACCATTTTTGTACTATATATGAATTGAAAGCTTATAATGATTGGTTTATTATATTTACATGTGTATTTGATAGGCCAGGAAAAGCAGGAAGAGGATAGTTGTGACGAGGAAAGGAAGATCTGAGTCAGTGGAAGAGGCAGGTAGAAGAGTTAAAGTGGAACACGTACAAGCTGGCGAGGACTGCAGAAGGATAAACCATCAGAAGACCAAGGACAGTTTTGCAGCTAGTTATGACTGGTACAGAAGACTCAAAGATGTTTTTCGTGGATAGTTAAGGCTGTGCTTAATGTCATGCAGGACTTTCACAGCTAGGTATGGGCTGGATTTTAATGTAATTGCAGATATTTTGTAACCACTTGAGTCTGTAATAATTGAATAGTACTGAGTCGAACCATGGCGGTCTAGAAAATAATATAAATAAGAAGAACACACTCTGTATAAGGGTTCGATGAGTGTGTTAGGTTGAGTTGTTCAATTAGTATTTTATTGTTAACTTGGAAGAGGATTCTAGTAGAGGGTTGTTGAGCCGCATATCTTGCAGCTGTGTGCGCAGACCACTAGTAAAGTAGAAGATTCAATCCAAGTTGTGTGTGGATCAGTAGGAGTAGATAAAAGAAATAAACTAGACAGCATAAGAGCAAGAAGATTGATTCAGAAAGACATATATTAAGAATAGTCTGCAAGTCACAGACTGCAAGGTTCTACATATATTTCTCATGCCAAATGAAGGGCACCTTGGTGGTTTTTCCCATATGGGTTTCCACGTTAATTTCCTGTGTTGAATGATTGTATGATATTGGATGTTATGTGAATGGTTGTTTACTTTATATTGTTACATTTATTGTTGAATGTATGTCGCCATATTACTGATCAGTTAAGGAATGAATGAAGCTTAATGCATAGTTGATATATTACATATGGTTTCATGATTAAGCTTCCAAGTCACAGTATAAGTCGCAAGCTGTCAGTCACGTATAAGGAATTGGCTACGTCACAAAGTTTCACCAGTGGTTAGGGTTTAAGGACAAGGTCGTGTCGTGCATGCATTGTGACTCACAGTTGTACCCCTATTGCACAGAAAAGACTCCATCCTCCTATCTCTATTGAGTGACTTGGTCACGCACGAAGGGACTATAATCCCTCGCCAACAACGAAAAACATGGTTCTAGAAGTTACACATTAAGATATCTCACGTGAGACTGTGCTTGCCTCGTGAGTGTTTTCAACTAAGCTTACTCTGTTGGGTTGATGTCTTGGGTGTTTTTGTTGGTATTGTGTTGTTGTTGAACCTTGGGTCGAGATAAGAAGGTAGATTAGGCCAACAAATGGTTCCGTTTCAAGGACCATTAATCATTTGAGTCGATGGAAATGTTGTGGGATCTGACAAAGAATGAAATAAAGGATTGGTTGGAGTCTAAGATACTAACCTTTGCTCAAGAAGAAAGCGCAGGATCACAGTTGACCACAGAGGACTGGTTAGATTGGTACATATATTCTAATATTCACGAGATCTTCTTTGCAAAGTTCCCTATTGTGTTGCACGAGTGGTTGTCAAGATTGGAGACAAGGCAGACAAACTTCTAGAGAAGAGAAGCATTTGAGTGGAGTGATTAGTTGGTTCGTGAGGTAACCAATGTAAGTAACACCATATCTAGAGCTATTGACTTTTGGGTTGATAGTATTCTGCAAGGATATATTACTAAGTTTGCAGTAGACACTATAAGCTCATAGATTAAGGCTAAAAAAAAAATTCCCAAGGACCACGAAGAAGATATTTGTTATCTATCAGCACGTGGATAAAGATGCTAGTTTATGAGAAGGGAATCTTGCAGTTGAGTAGTTGAGACACATATCCAGATGGGGGGGGTATGTCATGGATGACCTATTGAGAAGATGGGAAATGGTGAGCTGGGGTGTTCCCAGGAAGTACATAACCTAAACTAGAAGCTGGAGTTCTAAGGAGTGGAAGAAGATTCAGATCAGGGAAAAGAAGAAAGACAGAAGGAGGTCAACAGATTCCTAGTATGTTTGTAGAAAGTGAGTATGAACTTTATTCGTAGCTGGATGAAGGGTCTTGTGACAAAGAGGAAGAGTATCGGCCGATATCTAAAGCAGAAGAGTCAAAAGAATCTACAAAGACACCAAGATCAGTATGCGACTACATCACACCAGGAGTATCGCCAGAGGTAAGGTCTAGAGCCTCATCTCCTGAAAGAATTGTTAATTTTGATATTGTTAATACTGCGACTAGTGCACAGGAGGAGACACCTCCATTAAAATATTTTCCATATAACCCCAATGCCAACTCAATGGTTGGGGCTGATATTAGACTACCCACATTCAATGGCAATGGAGTTGAGGATTCAGAGCAGCATTGGTTCCTCTATGAAGCTGTTTGGATGGTTCGCATAGTTCATAATGCGAACCTAAGGAAGGCACAGATGATCACGACTCTTAGGGGTCATGCGCTAAATTGGTTTATGAAGTTTTGTGGAAAACCGATAGGAACTCCACAGAAGACTCTTGAGGAAATATGAGTCGCGATGATATCTGAGTTTAGAAAACCTAAATCTAAGTCGCAGTGCATCACTGAGATCAAGGAAATAGAACAAGAATTAGCAAAATCCGTATGGGACTTTAACCAGTGGTTTAAAAAATTAATGGCCAAAGTAAGTTTCCAGATGTCAGATGTACATCATAAAGAGTGGTTTATTGTTGTGCTACTACCACATATTTGAGGCCCATTGATGCAACAAAATATTGAGTCACAAACAGAAGCACTAGAATTGGCCATGAAGCTAGAAGCTTTGCCAATATGTGATAGTGCCGTAGGAATGCTGCAGATTTAGTCGGAGCTGGCTAATCTGACGATACAGATTCAGCTTATCAAGAAAGGAAAGGAAGCACAAGAAGATATATGGTGTACAAAATGTAGAACAGATGGACACACCAAGGATAATTGTCCGACCTACATGAACTATATCTCATCGGGTGCTCCAAACCCTTTGAGTGCTCACAGACTACCCTGGTGCCACATATGCTAGTCTAGAGGAAATCATGAAGAGGATTGTTTATACTTGCAAAAAGTTGTAAGTGCCCTGGAAAACCTCTTCTGCAAATTTTGTAAGTCGGTAGGGAATGAAGAGAAGGATTGCAAGGCATACCATCTCCTGAAGGAAAAGACAGTAGACACCTACTTGATGAAGAACAAGGGGCAAGTTCTGGCTAAACAAGCCAAGCACACTACTAGCATCCTCCTATCCCACACAATCAATATCTAAACCCGTATCAACCTCCATATGCACCTCATAACGAGTATGCACCTCAGCATCAGTATGCCCCATAGAACCCATATCAATTGCCATACCAATAGAAACGGTACCCACCTCAGTAACAAAACCCATAGGGAAGGGGTGGTAGAAACTTCAGAGGAGGAGTAGGAGGAGGAGGACTTGGCAGAGGAAGAGGTCAAGTTACATGCTATAATTGTGGACAATTGGGTCACTATGCTAGATATTTCCAACAACCTGCAAAGACGTGTTCATATTGTAAAGAACATGACCATAATGTGGAGCAATGTCCTCAGTTTATTGCAAAGTAGTAGGCTAGGACCATCGCAAGTCCCAACCCTATGTCAATTTCAAACCCAAACTAGAATCCTAACTTGAATGTCCAGATGATTGCTGCTAAACCCAGAAAGCTGGGTGTTTCTATCGTAAGATGGGGAGGTGTTGCGACTGGAGCTGATCAGGATATACCGCAAGAACAACTGCAGCAACATGTACGACCTGCAACATAGAATAAAGTACCATTCCACATCCAAAAATAGAAGGAAGTATTATTGGACGTACTATCAAATTTTGTGGACCCGAAACAACCATCTTCCTCAACATAAGTAAAGGAGATTCCTGAATGATTCCAACAGCTATTCCAGAAGCCAATCCTGAAAAAGGTTAGTAAGCTCAATTCGTTTCTGTCAAGTTGCTAAGCGCTAATCCAAGATAAATATGCTATCGCTGAACTGCAAGCACTGATAAAAGAAACTCCAGAAGAGTCACAACCTCCGAAGAAGTTTAACCATGTTAAAAAGAAGTTCAAAACTGGGTGCGAGTTAAGAATGAATGCGTAGATAGGCGACTACGACATGGATTACATCATCTTAGACCTGTGCTTAGATGTCAATATTTTGACACAACAGACCTAGGAGAGTATGGGCAATCCACGCTTGGACTAGTCTCATGTCCAATTTCTTCTTACAAATAAGGTGAAGGTCCTACCAATCAGTAGGTTGAGTCAAGTCCCTGTCGACATTGAGGGGTTGCGCACATTTGCAGACTTTGAAGTCATTAACATCATCAATGACACAAACCCCTATCTCACAATCATGGGGATATACTGGGCTATAGACAACCAGACCATTATAAATTTCAAAAAGAGGATTCTCTCATATGAGGATGATGAGATAAGGGTAGTGTCTCCCATTGATCCATTGGAGGGACAAATATATGTCGAGCCTATCTACAATGATGGACAGGGTAATTATCTCGACCAAATCTACAATGTCACTGCTTTACAAGAATACTACATCAATCTGATGGTAGATGGAAACCTGAGCTGGAAGAGTGCTAGTTCTTGCACATCAAACTCAGGGGAGGCCTTGGAGAGCTAGAAAAACTAGTTGCATGAGGTCTCTATGAGAAGGTGCGCCAGAGTTACAAGGTCTATGCGATGGGTGGAAAACGAGCTACGATAGCTACCCACCTATGAGGGTTTACCTAACCTTGCGACCTTCTTAAGTGAGTTTGAAGGACTTGTAACAGAATCATGGCACTGGTCCACATTAGGCCATGTACTAAAAGCTATGCATGTCAGATGGTGGGGTACACATAAGCAGTCCATAAGAGATTGGCCGTAGTGCAGAAGGTTGATGGAATTTAGATTCAGTGAAGAGGTCACCCTCGTGAATCACAAGTATTCAGGGTTGGTGAACCCCGTTGATCATCTTAATCAATGTCGCACCGCATTTTCAAATTACCCACGAAAAGAATGGGTTCATCATTTTGTACACACATTGGAAACGACACCTAGAACCTGGTATGCATCTATGGAGTTGTGATAAGGAACACAGGAGTGGGATGGGCTCATTAAGCAGTTCATGCACACATTTGAATTTTTTGATGAGAAACCTATAGTTGACGTTGTGCTTCAAATGATAAAGGAGAATATATTTGCTGAAATCCCTATCGAAGAGGAAAATCCCCATTAGTGTAGCGTGACCATTCAGCAATGGATGGCTTTCTATAATCTAACCGGAGACCCAAATGATGACTCTGAGAGAAAACCTACTAATGAGGAGGTTAGGAGAACTCAGATACAGCGCAAGAAGAGGATAGCGGACAAATTGGCCAACACTATTAACTTAGCTGACAAACACATCAACTTGTTATTCGATGCCATTGCGGAGGTTTCCAAGTCTAGCTTAAGAGGAATAAGCAAGAAACAAGTATGAATGATTGGCGAGCTAGATGACCATGTCCATCACCTAATAGAGGCCATGAATGAAGTTAAAGCAACTATCAAGGTTGAAACCCATGGTGTGGATCCTAGTATCATGTTAATCATACCTGAGCTGGTGCCTCCAATCAAAGTAGAAATCCAGGGGTGCGCAATAGAGACAGGGACGGGTGAGTTTGATGATGTTGTCCAAGGGTTTGAAACATTACACATGGACTTCTCAAAGATCACATTGGTTGAATCCTATACTGTCCATCAGGTGGCTACTACCAAGATCCGGATTAGAGATAATGCAATCACGTATCAGGTGACTAAGAAGAAAAGGAAGGCTGCAGCACGCAAGAACCTCTTGAGAGAGAAAGAGCAATAAATTGTGGCACATGAGCAAAGCCATGTTACACTTGATGAATCCATAAAAGGCACGGTCGTGGAGTTCCCACTAGAATTAGGCCATGAATATGAGGATTGAGCTGCTAAGGTTTCCCGGCTGTCGTGGATTGTGGTGGAACTAAAAAAGCTGGTTGAAGAGATTCAGGCTAAGCAAGTACCGAGCACACCCCCTGAGGTGCTTGAATAATGAATCAAAGCAACATCTGAGGCTATGGAAAGAATCACCAAAGGAGAAAAAATCTACGAAGGAAGACGAATTCTTCGATATGGGAAGTGCTTCTGGAGGATGAGACTGGAGAAAATATTAAGGAAAATGTGTGGAAATCTGATGAGAAAATCACCGTGGCAAAGGCAGAAATGAAGAAATTGTTGTGTAAAGATACGGTTATGAAGATGGTTGAGATCAAGCAGCTGCAAGAGGAAGTTCAAGCTCTCTGGGATCAAGAGTGGACTAGGGAAGTAGAAGTGGAAGCCCACTAGTCATAAGCAGCACGGATTATAGGTCTTATTGAGCTTATGTAGTAAAAACTTCAACACATTGCGCAGTCACTAGAGGCAGGACCGTTAGAACACATCAGTTCCTACCGTGTAGATAAATTAACTGCAAAGGCAGAGGAAGTAGCAACGAAAGTTTACAGGGTGCAACAAATTTTGAAAGAACTTCAGGACAAGGTTGGTCCTATAGCACAGCTTGAGCCTGAATCAGAAGCCTAAGTTTGTGAGCATTCTAATTTTTGTGGAGATATCCATTTTTGTTAGTGGCTCAGGAAGAGTCACATGTGAGTGTTGGGGGCCTGTTGGGCTAGGAAAAGTACATAAGGAAGAATCTAAAGCGCAAGCACAAGAGGAAAAGTGGGTGCACAGTGGAGGAAAAGCAAGCAAAGGATGGTTGTGATGAGGAAATTCATATCCAAGTCAGTGGAAGAGGTAGGTAGAAGAGTTAAATAGGAATAGTTACAAGTCGGCGAAGACTACAAAAGGATAAACCAATGGAAGACCAAGGACAGTTTTGCAACTAGTTATGACTGGTATATAAGACTCAAGTACATTTTACGTGGCTAGTTAAGGTTATGGTTAATGTCATATAGGAATTTTGCGGCTAAATATGGGTTGGAATTTAATGTAATTGCATATATTTTGTAACCACTTGAGTCTGTAATAATTGAGTAGTACTCAGTCGACCTGGGGTGGTCTAGAAAATACTATAAATAAAAAGAACCTGTTGTGTCTAAGGGTTCGATGAGTGAGTTAGCTTGATTTGTTCAGTAATTTAGTCTTAGTTAGTAGTTTATTATGGCTCAGAAGAGGAGTCTAGTATAGGGTTGTTGAGTCACGGATCTTGTAGCTGTGTGCGCAGACCGCTAGTAAAGTAGAAGAGTTGATCCAGGCTGTGTGTGGATCAGTAGGAGTAGATAGAAGCAATAAACCAAAGAGCATGAGAGCAAGAATATTGAGTCAAAAATACATATCTTAAGAACAATCTGCAATTCGCAAACTGCAAGGTGCTACATATATTTCTCATTCTAGGTGAAGAGCACCTTGGTGGTTTTTCCCATATGGGTTTCCACGTTAATTTCCTATGTTGAATGATTGTATGATGTTGGATGGTATCTGAATGGTTGTTTACTTTATATTGTTATAGTTATGGTTGAATGTATGTCGCAATATTACTAATCAGTTAAGGAATGAATGAAGGTTAATGCATAGTCGATATGTACATATGGTTTCATGATTAAGTTGTTAAGTCATAGTATAAGTCGGAAGTTGTCAGTCACGTATAAAATATCGACTGTGTCGCACAGTTGTGCCAATGGTTAAGGTTTAAGGACAAGTTCATTTCACACACACATTGTGACTGACAATTGTACCACTATTACGTAGAAACGAATCCATCCCCCTATCTCTGTCGAGCGCCTTGGCCACATTCCAAGGGACTATAATCCCTCACCAACTGTGAAAACATGGTTCTAGTAGTTACACTTTAAGATATCTCGGGTGAGACCATGCCTGCCTTGCGGGTGTTGCCGACTGAGCTTTCTCTGTCAATCGATGTCTTGGGTGTTTTTGTTGGTATTGTGTTGTTGTTGAACCTTGGGTCGAGACAAGAAGGTAGATTAGGCCTGTAGTAGGGATTTCTCCTTGCTACAAGGGCAGGAATGGCTCCCTTCTATCTATAGGACAGAAGGGCAGGTTCCTGCGTGGATAAAGACTGTAAAAATGGAAAAATGGAACAGTAAACTAAACTAGGAGCAGAAAATAAAATAAAGCGTAAATAACAGTAAACTAGAGCTAAGCGAATGACAGAAAGAAGAAAATGTAGAAGGAATGGTGAACCCCTCTATAGAAAATGGGTTAGGGTTCCGCCACCTTAAAACCTGCAAACAAATCCTAAGCTACAATAACCTGCAAAACAATGTTAGATCTAAAACATGCTAATAGAGACAAGGGTTCGAAAGCATATAAAACAAATAAACAAAGCATGCATGACAAATTATACCTTCTCTAGTGGGAATGGGCCACCAATCCCAAGCTGGTGGAAGCACCTCTCTCTCTCTTGGATGGGGAGCAATGGCTCAATGGAGATGGAGATGGAGGAGAGGGAGTTTGGGTGGTTTGAGAGGCAAAGGTCTCAAAGCATCCACAAGCAGCATAACAATAGGCAAAGGGAGAAGTGTTTGAGAGTGACCCCCCACCCTCCTTTTATAGCTTTTCCAAGGGGTTTTAGGGTCTTAAGCCCTTGGTGAGGGATTTAGCCCCTTTTTTGGGCTTTTATCCCCCTTCTACCCTAACTTTATCCCCTTTTAGGGTTTTAGCCCCTTTTAGGGTTTGAGGGCTTTGGCTCCTAGGAGGCTATTTTGGGCTCCTTTTTGGGTTTTTTAGCCCTTTTTTTTCATCCTTAAGCTATTTTGAGGGTGTGGGGGTCTAATGGAGGGATATGAGGGTCATGAGGTGGTGTCCTTCGGTGGTGTAGGCCATTGAGAGCTTAAAGGGGGATTTTTGGGTTAACAAGGCCAATGGTATTTAATTGTGAATGTGATGTATATGCTTCATTGTTGATGTAAGAAATGCCAATCTAAAACGTAATTTGCATAAGAAACAACAACATGATTGTAAGTCATAGGAATTTCAATGTATGTTATGTGTTCAAATTATTGTTCAAACAATGTTACTCATAAGAATATTTGTAATAAACTTGGATCTATAATACGATACACACCATTCAACTGTAGTACCACTAATTGCGAGTCAATATGTACCTCAAGAGATCGAATACCATGAGAGATGGAATCACATATTAAATCAATCACAAGACTATATTCAGCAACATTGTTGGATGATGGTCGAAGATCTACACCTCCTGAAGAGACGAAATGACCCGTACATGTATAGATCACCCAAGCAGTCAAAGCTAAGTTCTGGATGTGGTGGCTCGCATCGTCATCGTATCCTACATATACCGAAGAATCTATCGACATATGCCACAACAAATGAAAGCAAGTCAAAAAATTGAATCACGACAAGGAGACCAAAAATAAACTGTGCAGTTGTACAATAGTATACAAAGTATCAACCTCGACTAAGAATTATGCATAATAATTTTTAAGATAGAACCCATTTCTAGTATCCTCCAAAGTTGTCCCCTCATAATCCACTAACTCATAGGCACCCTTCTCTAACACTCATTTAACTACGTAAGGCCCATGCCACATGGGGTTGAACTTACCTACCCCTAACGGTTCACTAGCTTGGTCATATAAAAGAACCAAGTCACCTTCACTAAATCTCCAGGGACTGACAGATTTATCATATTGAGCCTTATCACAACGTTTGTTTACTTCAAGATCCACTAAGGCATCTTGACGTTGCTCATCAAGGTGCTCTAAGTGGACTAGATGTTCTTCCAGGTCAGAAATGTCTTGTAAGAGTTCTATGGCTAGATTCAAAGAAGGGATCTCACATTCAATCGACAATATTGACTCCACCCCATGCACTAACTAATACGGAGAGAAATCGGTGGTAGTATTAACAGTGGTTTGGAAAGCCCACAAAGTAGGGTAAAGCATAATTTGTCAATTGTTCTTGCTTTATGCAATCGTTCTTTGTCGAAAGGACTTAAGGGATTTATTCACAGCTTCGACATGTCCATTTGCTTAAGGATAATAAGAAGAGGAATAATATTGCATATACCCCAATTTAGAAGATAACACGTCCATCATCTTATTTTGGAAGTGTCTGCCATGGTCCATGACAAGCTCTCTTTGAATACTGAACCGAGTAATGATCTAATTGAACACAAAGTGAGTGGCCATCTCACCATTAGATTTGATGGTAGGCATGACCTCTGCCTATTCTGTGAAGTAATCCATGGCCACTATAATGTGATGGTGTCCCGCAATTGAAGCTAGGTTGTAATCCATAAAATCAACCCCCCACTTGGTCAAGGGACCGACAGTGATAATAGGATGTAACAAGGTTGGATGCAAACAAATGTTCCATGCAAACACCTACAAAGGGTGGAACTGCTTGACCACATTAATACAATCCTTGAAGATCGAAGGCCAGTATTAACTTGCTCTCAAATTTTTTTGGGTTTTTGCAAGCCCAAATAAATGACCACCACATGCCCCACTGTGGAAATCATTAAGCACAGTCTCAGCATATTTATAATTTAAACATCGATACAAAATGAAAGCCACCCCACAGTGATACAAAGTGTCACTAGAAATGAGGTAGTTCTTATCAATGTGTTGTAAACATCGACACTCATCTCGTGAGAGGTCATGAGGAACCTTCAATGTCTGTAAATAAACGATAATGTCACCATACCATGGGTTGATAGTCAAGATAAGGAAGATACACTCGTCAACAAAGGAATCATCATGGACCTCAACTTCATCCAAACTAGGGAAGTCTGACATGAGCTCCACAAAGATCAATGATTTCTTTGATTTTTCCTAAACAAATTCAAGATCAAATTCTTGCAAGATAACAATCCATTTATTATATTTTCCCCCTATCATTTGTTTGGTTAGGATGAACTGAAATGGATTGATATGAGCCACAATCATAGTTTTACAAAGGAGTATGTAATGTCTCAACCATTGAACTGCATGGATGGTAGTTAAGACTAGCTTCTCCACGTGAGTGTAACAAAGTTCCACATCAATGAGGTTCCAGGTAAGATAGTAGACAACATGCTCTTGGAGCTCTTCGTCCTCTTGAACCAAAACCATTCCAATCATATCTTGAGATGCGGCCACGTATAACAAGAAATTGCAACTATAGTCATGTGGACTAAGCACAGAGATCGATGCTAAGGATTTATTTAATGCATCGAAAGACTCTTGGGCTTGTTCATCCCATATAAAAGGAGTGTCCTTCAAAAGGCACATGAAACCCTTGGTCAAATTCGAAAAAATGACAACAAACCTTCGCAAGAAGTTAGCCTTCCCTTGCAGACTCTGAAGGTGTCTAATAGTGCATGGGGGAGACAATCGAAGAATTGCCTCAACCTTAAGAGGACCGACCTAATCCCCTTATTGGAAATGATGAATCCCAATAAATGACCTACTTTCACGCAAAAGATGCATTTATGAGGATTCAACATGATTTGATAATGACGACATCTTTTGAAAACCAAGCACAAATGATCTAGGTGATCTACTCTCAAACGAGAGTGAGCAACTAAATCATCCAAATAAACTTCAATAATTCACTTAAGGTCATGAAAATCAAAGTTCATGGCCCACTAAAAAGTGGCTCCCGCATTTTTAAGGCCGAAGGGAATTTTTCGCTATGCAAAAGTACCCCAAGGACAAATGAAATTCATCTTGTGTTGGTCCTCAGGTTTGATGTGAATCTGATTGTATCTTGAAAAACCATCCATAAACAAAAATACCTCTCTTCCTACACACTCATCCAAAATATGATCAATGAATGTTGTAGGAAATTTATCTTTAGGATACACTTTGTTCAGGCATCTATAGTTAGTACACATCCGGATGGTTCCCTGCTTCTTATCAACTGGAACAGGGTGGGATACACATTCAGTCAAGGGATTCAGATAGATAAATCCATCCTTGAGCAGCTTCTATATCTCTACCTTAATGGCAGGTGCCTTATGGGGATTCATCGCATGTAAGCATTGTCGAATAGGCCTAACACTAGGGTAAGTTTTGATTTCATGTTCAACAATCCAAGAGTCTATTCCTGGCATCTTGTCATACGACCAAGAAAATACATCACATAATTCTTTAAAAATATTAGTGTATGCCTAAATCTCATTGGGGGAACAATATGCCTCATTGTAAATGTTCTTTACCAAGAGTTCTAAAAATTCGACATGCTCCCTTTGGAATTTATACCATGGGTTCCTAATGGGACCATGGGACTACCAACCTTCTCACTAAGGGTCGTCCTTAAGTCATCATACTCGATCCATTCAAGCTCCAGGAGGAAATAAGAATGATGGTGCAAGTCTTCCCAGGGTCATTCCAAACCATTCATGGCTTCAAGAATCACTTCATTGGAAGGAAAAGCATCATCAAACCAATCATGTGAGTGTGTTGACGCAACTAACCAAGGGGGTGGCGCAAAAGAGTCCTCCTCCTTCGTCCACAAAGAGGAAGGACTAGGGTCTATAATGGGATTAAGAATGGCTTGATAAGCAATCTCCATTACAGACAATGACATTTCCATCTTAGTAGGTCTAGGATCTTCCTCCAAAGTAATTGGGAAAGAGACAGTCCAAGGTTCCTCCAAATACGCAGTTTGAAATGGGACCGGACTTGACGATGACGATTCATTACCAAGAGTGGAACCTATAGTCAAGATTGGTGCAAAAATACTAAAGGATCCCATCAATGATGGATATATTCATACACCAACATTCTCAGTTAATGACTGAGAATTATCAATAACCAAGATAACATATCTTGACGATGTCGATGAACTAGAATTATCAAATGATTGTTGTTTGATTGTGAAAATCCTATCTTCAAAAGGGACTCAAATCACGCAGAAGAGAGAAGAGACAACCGCTCTCATATTGAAAATCCAATTCCGGCCCAGCAAAAGTTTGTATTCAAGGGGCGCATCAACCACCTTGACTTCGATGGACACCATATTCCCTCCCAAATAGACCTGAAGAGAAGGAAGAATACCATGCGGCCAAAAAGAATGTCCATCAAAAGCAGTCAACATGGTCCCAAATTTTGACAATGGGGGTGAACCAAGACCTTTCCAATAGGCAAGAGACATCACAGAAGCCACAATGCCTTCATCAACCTGTTAACACCTCTATTTTGAACAGTTGAGGAAGAAATATGATGGAGGAGTAATAAAAGGCTACATGAACTTGGCTGAGTTTAATGGTTTGATTCTATTATTAAATTACACATAATGGTTAATTTGGCACGCAATCTGATGGTGTAAAATGATTGAGGGGAAGATCTATGGTTTAAAATAGATCCGCTAGATAAAGATGTGCAAGAGATAGGAAGAAGTGTATGTGGTTAACAAAGCTTAAAGATCAATGGTGATGAAATAAAGTAAAAAAAATCCATGGCTGAGAAACACTCCACTGAATGAAGTTGCACGTTTGAAAAAATAGAAAAAGCTAGCGGAATGTGTACAGCCAATCTCAATCCAACGGCTTATGCGAAAAGTGAAAACTCATCGATGATCGTTATTGTTTCCGGAGAGTAAATTTGTGAGATGGTTAAAACAGAAAGGTGGTAGTAGAATGTAAACCATGTTCCACGTGGCAACCTGAAGTGAATTCTGCGGAGGAAAGTAAATTGGGAAAAAATGCTTGATGAGGGCTTCGAAAAAGGACCGTAGTATAAAGGTAAAGTTGACTTGGTTTAAAAAATTATTTTATTTGCGTGTTGTGGATGAGCGAAGGAGAAAGTCTACCATCTTTCTGAATTCAACCTTACGTATCTACAGTCATAGTCATAGGTAAGCCTTAAAACACTTAAGCTTCTTTCGTTATGGAAAGGGAACGGGGGTTAGAAATTTTAAGCAGAGTTTTGGATGAAAGGGAGGAATTTGTTGTTGACAGAGATAGAAACGTATGTGACCCATTTTTATCAGTGGGAAATGTATCAGTCTCTAAGGAGTGGTTGTGCAGTGTAATTTGTAGGGAAATGACGTTCTGAGTTTCTACAACTCTTTTTCGTATTATTTCGCTATTGAGCAAACTTTACCATTTCCAGAATTTGTTGAATGGTGTGCAAGTAGTTATTCACCTTCTGAAAGAGTCATCATGAGTCATACCACACCCAAAATACTTTGTAAAATCGATGCAAAATCCATTCACGGAATACTTAACCTACCTGATAATTTCCCTAACAATTGTGAGTCTGTGAATGAGTCTGTCTTAGTCGAAATGTACAAAAATTGTAAAATCGAAATTAGATGCCAATTTCTATCCAGTATTCTTAATGAAGGTCAATCATTAGAGGGTCTTTTTCTGCCGTATAATGTCAACATTTTCAAAAAACAAGTGCAGTTAGTTATGTCCTTGGTCTGTCAAATTTTGGGTCTAGATGATGATGTTCATATCAGCAAAGTTGTCTTAGGTTTCTTATTGAGAATGAGTTCAATTAATCCCGAGTCTCATTTAGTCCATTATTTCATTCTGGATGAGTATTTGGATGAATTCATCCATGTCCAGTTAGTCGAATTTCCAAAGGTCAAGTTTTTCAAATATTAGTCATACTTGTTGACCATGTTGTTGTATTCAAATGTATCAGAATTACAATTCCTGTCCACTGTTTTCTCTCCAGATCTTCCAAAACAAATCAATATGTTTGAGTTTATAAATACCAGCATGTCTGAGATGTACAAGTTGTTGTTTGATGAAGTATTACCAAGGGTGTTAGAAGAAATGAATATCATGCTACAGTCATCCCCAGAAGACAGAATAGGAGATTGGTTCTTATATAAAGATTTTACTGTTTTGAGGGTGTATGGTTTCACTGGGGAACCATACAAAGTACCGGTTTTTCTGACTCCAAGAATTTTTGCACTTGATTTCATGAGGAAGAGATTGTGTGCAGAAGAGGAGCATTTTGGAGCATTCAAGAAGTCTTCTAAAATTAAATTCCCTCTTAAAGTTGGTCCATTTATTTTCAAAAACAAAATTGCCCTGATGGTTGTAGAAAAGTTAATAGAAATTATGGATTTCCAGAAAGAACAAAGAATCAATTATGATCCATATCATATAATTTCTCAGAGGAAGCAATAAAATAAAAACAAACCATTCGATCATCAAGTTGTTGAAGGTTTAGAGGAAAAAGACAATTTGTCTTGTTTTGAAGAAAGTTCAGGAATTAATGAAAGTAGGAGCAATGAGTTGACTGTAGCAATTCAAGCACCTGATAATCCTAGCATTTTGAATAAAATAAGTCTTTCTAAGATTGAGAGTATGGATGTGGATGAAAACAGTTCATATAAAAAGAGTAAAACACATTTTCAGGATGATCAGGTTTCAGGAGAAATCATTTCAGAAGATTCAAAGAAAATAGTTTTGTTCCCAAAGAAATCAGTACAAATGCATCAGTATTCCTTTGGAGGAGAAGGTAGTGCACAGCCCATTTCAAGTTTCAAATCCAGAATAGAGTTCGTGTCAAGTTATGCTGAAAAACAGATGCAGTCATTAGAGGAAACCAAAAATCTACTTCCTCGAGTTAGAAGTCTAGTCAATCCAAAGACGTCACTGATTTCCACTCGAGATGTGGAGGAACACCTTGAAGTTTGCTATGGTTAGTGATAAAAAAGTATCTGACATGGAAATAAGGCTAGATAAAATCAGTGTCCCCAACAAGATACAACTCCATAAGCAGACAAGAGATATTATTTATTTAGATTTATTACATGCTATTATGAAAACTAACAAATTGCAAGCCCTCGTAGATAAAATGGAAGTCCAATTGAAACATGAGAAAGTAGAGAATAAAGCAAATCTGATCCAGATTAAGAAGCTACAGGCAGATGTTATAAGCTTGGGAAGTGAACCAAGAAATGCACAGGCCACCAAAAATATTTTGGAAGAAAAAGACAATACCATCCAGGTATTGAAAAAGAAGCTTAAAATCGCAAATTTTGAACACGCTCAGTCCCTAAAGTTATTTGCATTGCAAGAAGAAAGAGATAAAGTTTATCAAGAGATGATGGATTACAAAGGCAAAGCATTGAAATTGCAGGAGGAAAAAAGCAAATGGGAAATGAAGAGAGCTGAATTGATGACCCAGATTTCAAAGTTAAAAAAAGATCAAAACAATGAAAAGGAAAGTATGGAAGAATTGATGATCCAAACTCTTGCTAACACATATTTATCTCTTGTGAATATTGAAAAACCTTTAAGTGAATTTTTCTGCTGATGATTTAGTAGTGCCTATGTCACAAGTGAGCCTAAAAAATGTGGAAATCAAGGAATTGAAAGAAGAAAATGGGAAGATTAAATCAGAACTGGCTAAAACGATTGAAAGTAAGAATAAAATATTAAATGATAAAATCCAATTGCAGAAAATTTTTAATGAGTTGAAGCAAAGAAGTACAGGAAAAGCTCCTCTACAAGGAGCTAAGCATATAATTTGGGATACATTATATGTCGAAGTTACTAAGTTTAGGCACTATCTAAATTGTATTGATGATCAAAGTGTATTAGTCAATTTAGCTACTCAAAGACTAAAGTTGGCAAATGAGACCATGGAGAAGAAGCCTTTAAACACAGCTCAAAATGCTTTAAATTTTTTGAATTCTTTAACATATCAAAAGTTGTAGGAGATCGAAATTAAGGATAGAGTAGCTATTGTACTATGGTCGAAGAAATTTATTAACAAACATCATCTCATGAAGGTGGTGCAAGATAAATCAAATGCAATGTCTTCACAAATAAATGATTTCAAGCATGATTTTAGAGAGTTATTTGAAGACGGCCTCCCTTCATTCTGGGACGACAAGGGAAGATTATTTTCTCATGAGCATTATCATAGTCTGTTAGTACAAAACTGCATGGACCATTCCAAGTTTGAATAATTGGTAAAAGGATTGACTGGGAAATAATCATAGAGAAATTGGCAAAGGATTTTGAAATATTGCAAAAGTTCTTGATCGTTAGAGGAGGACTACCCACAGTATCTTATGAGGCCTATGTGGATCTGGAAGTATCTATCATAGAAATGACAGAATATGACACACCAAGTGTAGAACAATGGAGGACCGTGGAAATATTCGAGAAGACCAAGTATATTCTTCATCGTTGAAAACAGGTGTTGTGCATCGTGGAGCTGCTTATTTAGGCCTTGTTGTCACCAAGTTGATTATAATTAAACAATATGTTATCAAAATCGAAGCATGTAGTTTTATTCCTAGTTGTTAGGGATTTAGTTACAAAAAACTTTGATTAACATATTATTCAGTTTTTTATCTTCTTGGGAAGAAGTTATTTGTGTATATATTTGAATTTACTTGATGTATTGGGGGTTGTGTTATAGTTGATTTCACCACTCCAGGTGAATCACACTTTGTATGGCCTTCCCCTGTCCCGTTGTAGACTCCTTAGACCCCATGGGCCATTTTTTGTCCTTTGATGTTTCCTTGGTCATCCCTAAAAACATGTGAAAAATGATACACGTGACTTTTAAACCTATAAACGCGTATATACGCGGGTTTGACCACTAAAACCGCGTACATTAGGATGTGTGCATAATCCAAATCCTTTTGGAGTTTTCCTTGACATGGATCTGACTCATTTGACTACTGGCCTTCCCTATGCCTTGAGATCACTCGGATTCAACCTTTCATTACCCCTTTGAAAGCTATATAAGGAACCCCTATAGTACATTGAAGGCATATGAGAGAATTGAGAGCAAAGAAACTATAGTCCATTGTTGCTGGAACTTATGCTTGAGTCTGCATCCCTTTGTCCCTTGGAGCACTAATGTGTTCTTCCCAAGCTTTCCTTTTTCTTGTGATCTTTCTATCAAGAGATGGAGGATTGAGGTGGTGGATGCCCAAGTGGGGGATTCAGTTTCTCCGGTTCGCAGACGTGCCATCAGAGGTTGTATCTTGTAATCTCTGATTTATATTAATAGAAATCAATCCTTTCCAATATGCAATAGAAATTAAATGTCTAACACTAAAGGATCAGACCTCGTACCTTATTCCGGACGGTTGAAGTAGATCCCCGTTGAGCTTTCCAATATTTAGCTTGAATTGATAGATTACTTCCTCAACAAGTAAACAATACAAGCATTCTATATATCATGGTGTTAGATATATTCTATCATATATAATCAATAATGTACAAGAATTTGACATAATCCCATGGATAAAATATTCATTCAAACACACATACAAAGTGTCCATGGGGTCTAAGGAGTCTGCAGCGGGACAGGGGAAGGCCATACAAAGTGTGATTCACCTGGAGTGGTGAAATCAGCTATAACAGATGCCCCCTAATGTGTGAGGTTATAGGGGTCATACGATGGCCGAAATACATTATAAGTCCATCCCAAAAGTGGAGTGATGAAGGATCCCAAATGGAAGACCAGCCACCCAATCAGCATAGTACAATAATACAACTCTGCACATAACTGCAAATACATATAGCAATCCCGGATACATAAGAGTACAATGGCCATGAATAGGCATGATACACGATATCACATATGTGGTCATAGCCACGTACAATATACATAGATCAGAATCTCCATGATGAAGATATACAAAGGACCATGATCTCCATAATGGCTGAAGATATAACAAATCAAGATATCCATAGTGGCTGGAAATATCTGACATATACTGGAATCAAGTCACGAGAGCTGAAATCTCATGAACACTGGCACGATCAAGGAGGTAGCATATGAGAAATTCCACCAATATGGAAAGTCTTCTACACAAACCGCTACGAGTACATGTCCTACTATGTGAATAGAGGTGTCAAGGTCAAACATAGTAGTCCATCGTCTGATTACCGATCATTAATGTATACCGTTAACAGACGTGAGATCACCCACCGATAATGAAAATGGGAATCAAGGTACTAGAGTGAAAACTAACAAGTTTGAATAAATGTGTTGAGGTAAAACACTTGAGAGGATCCATCGATCAGGGGACATTGATGTATTCCCAAAAACTGTCGATGGCGAGAGAACCGGCCACTAATGACTACAAGTCTTAAGGCACTCAAAATGACTCTAGATTCCAATCCCAGAATAAATGATCTGAAGTCGATGGGATGAAATCCACTGGAAGGAGGGCATTAAGGCATCCCTCATCATCCAACACAAGGTACTCAGCAAAGCTGTATAATGTGGAAGGACTCAATCATAAGGTGCACAAACCAATAACTGTACCAGGAATGGTCGACATGCAAAGTCAAGATAACTGAGGAATGGCCAACTCAGGCTTCAACTTCCTTCGAACAAGAGCATAACGGCGTATGGTGACTGAATGAAGGTAGCATAGACTCGATATACAAACTGGGACATCTCTGTGACATAGGGGGCATCGACAGAGGCTCCATAGGGATTGGAAGCTTAACCAGTCGGTGGAGATAAACTCAGACAAAACGAGTACAACTCCTAAAGTCAAACTATAACCCAACCAATGGATGTGATATACAGTGCTCTTTTCGAAGGTGACATGAATCGACAGCTACCATAGATAACATCTTTCCTTGTTCAGCTTTTTGGTTTTTTTTTTTGTTTTTTTGGACTTTTTTCAGTTATTTAAAAAGCTTGAAAAAAGAATAAAATAGCTTTATAGTTACAAACTAGGAGGAGACGAGTTTCATAAGGGAAAACAAACTAGTTCCAAGAAGTGGAACATACCTATGCTCAATGCAAGGATACATGTGTAGGATATCAACACTCGCGGGAAAATCCCCTCCCGGTAAAAACGGAATCAAGCTGCGAAGGATATAAAAAATGGCTCTGCATGGCTAGACATGAGACAAGCTCGGGATATATGGATGAAACACAATGTTAGGGGAGCCGGCATAAAGCTCAATAAGATAGGAAAATCTCATGATAATGAATTCACAACTTGACATGAGGGAGTCCTGAGGGAAATAGGCCAGCAAAAGATCAAGAGGAGTATGAGGCTCTTGCAAAATGTCATGGCAGTACTATACAACGGACTCCCACACCCTAAAGGAGAAAACGTCAGTATGGGAACCAAATGAAAATAAGGCGCTAACTAGGTTACCCATGTAAGGTGAAGTTCTACCACTCATATCATGCCACTTCTAAAGTAGCAAGAAGGTTCTGTGACATAATAGAGTGGGTTCATACCTAAGGTCATGATGAGATGGTCATAAGGTTATGCAAAATGAAAACAGTGATGAAACCTAACCTATATGCTAATTTAGACATGATACCTAAGATAGGAATGAACGGGTCAATCCAATGGCTGAAACGGCACTGAAAAAGGTCCTCTACATCACAAGTTATGTCAAAAACGGTCCAAAATGGTTAGAAAATGTCGAAACTATAGGAAAGGGGGTAAAAATTTTCAAATATTTGAAAAAATTTTATAAATAGTAAACAATTCAAAATATTATAAATCATTTGAAACTTTTACCCATTTGAGCTCTGATTTTCAACAACGAATTCCAGAAGATCCAGCCAGCGGAATTCACTACAATTTCTTCTAGGTATTTACTCATGCTCCCCTCTTGCATTTTGATACAATTTTTATTAATTTTCATGGTCAAATAAGGTTTTTAGGCCATCCCAAAATGAGCGTTGCAGCCCATGCAGAAATCGAGGTTTTTTCCGCGTATAGGGCCGGACATACGCAGAAAATGCCCTCGAACCCGCGTACATACGCGGCTGTTTTGAAAACAGTCGCATATGAGGCCGAGCATATGGTTTTTTCAATAAACTAATGGGAAAATTTGCAAATTCTTGTGCAGGATGGTCCTAGAGTGGAGAGAGCGTGAGCATGGTGAATTAGAGGAAGCAGTAAGGGCCAACTTAATGGCTCAACAAGCTCTACGTGCATGTGGACTCTACAAGTTTTGGGGTCTTGGTGGTTTGAGGGCCAAACCAAGACTATTATAGATGTTGGTGGATTATTGGGATCCAAACTTGAAGTCCTTCCATATAGATGGGATGTCCCTCACCATAGAGGTGGAGGACATATACTTTATCACTAGGCTTTCTAGATGAGGGGAAGTGGTGAACCTTCGTTCCTATGGTGGGCCCGGAGATGGCCTGACTATCAACGAGTACATTGCAATGTACTGTTATCCAGACACCGAGAAGGTGGGGATTCAAGCCCCTACCAATTCTATACAAGTGCTAAGCCTAAAGGCCATATTATTGACACTCGGCAGGATAGCAGGCTTGGCATCACTCCACCAGGCCTCGCAGCCTCTGATGTTCTATGCAGTGGAGTGCATGAGACCCATGATCTATGACTGGAGTACTACACTACTGAGCAACATGAAACATCAGCTCAGTGAGTGTAAGGCAGGCAGGGTGTGGAACTTCAGGTTCAGCAGTATTTTGAGCACGTTTTTATTCGAGCGTGTTCCAGGATTGAGCCCCAGAGTGGACGTTCCTCTTCATGGGGTTCGAGATCCGGCCCAATGGCGTTGGGAAGATGCTATGCACAGACTGGGGGGTGGTAGGGTGGCCAACCCATATCCAGCTGACTTCTTTCCATGGTGGTGACGACAAATAGTTTCCATCGATGACTACCCTTATGCAAGGATAGATTTTTGGGGGGACCCGGATATGTCGTTACCACCAGGATCGGCATATGGTGATATAGGTAACGAATCTTGACCCTCTCTTTTTAAATTTTGAGTATTTTAATTTTTTTTTATTTTCTTGATTATATGGAATCAAAAAGACATATTTTGGGTGATGATACATAGTGACATCTACCATTTGTGTGCAGATGTGGGGCCACGACTGCCAGAGGGCTTCCTTTGTCATAGACGAAGGTGAAGAGGAGATGACATCATGGGTATGGATGCGGAGCGAATGCTCCAAAGCATTCATACCAACTTTGTGAGATTGACACATAGAGTTCCCATGGAACAAGTCGAGGACTTGCCTGAGGCCATGCAGCGGCAGGTGGTGGGTGTACCATGCACATGGGTGCGTTTATTCTGACGACTAGCTAGAGCCGTAGTGACCTTTCATGATCACAAACCTCCTCCTCCTCCTTAGGATTAAAAACCTCAGAGTGTATACATTTTGTACGACCGTGTAGTATATGATGGTGGCTTGAAAGCCCCAACTTTTTATCATGACACCATGTATTATCACATTTTTGATGTATATATAAAAAGTTTTATGGTGATCGATTTACTTATTTACATGTGTAAAAATTGTGTTTGTGGTTAATTTATTGTGAATGAAAAAAATGCCAATCTAACACGTATTTAGCATAAGAGTCAGCAACTTGATTATTATTTCTTGGAATGTGTATATATGTTATACTATCAAATTGTTGTTCTAATAATATCACACGCAAGAATCTTCTCAATAACGTCGGATCTCTAACATGGTACAAACCATTGAGCTATGACACTACTAACTCTGAATCAATACGTAGCTCAAGAGATAGAGCACCATGTAAAATGGCATCCCGTAGAAGCTCGATAACGACGTTGTATTCAGCAACATTGTTGGAAGATGGCCGTAGACATACGCCTCATAGGAGTATAAATCACCCAAGCAGCAGAGGCTGAGTGTTGAGTGTGACGGCTTGCACCATCTGCGAATCCTATGTAGGTGGAAGATTCCCTTGACATCTGCCAAAAGAAACAGAAACTAATCACAAACCCGATCATGATAAGAAAAAGACCTAACTATGCAAAGCTATACAATAATATACAATAAGCAGCCTTGGCTGAAGATCATGCATAGTATTTCTTGAGATAGAGCCCATTTCTAGGCTCCGCCAAGGCTGTTCCTTTGTAATCCACTAACTCATACGCACCCTTTTCTAACACACGCTTGACCACGTAAGGACCACGCCACATAGGATTAAATTTCCCTACCCCCAAGGGTTCTTTCAGTTGATCCCACAAAAGGACCAAGTCTCCTTCACTAAACACCCTTGGACGGACAGACTTATTGTACTGGACCTTAACGCGATGTTTATTGACTTCTAGAGCCACCAAGGCATCCCGACGTTGCTCATCAAGTTGCTCAAGGTGAACCAAACGCTCCTTGAATGGGGAAGTGTCCGGTAAGAGTTCTACAGCTAGCTTCAATGAAGGAATTTCGCATTCAACCGGAAATATCGACTCCACTCCATGTACAAGATGATATGGAGAAAAACCAGTGGCAATCTTAACAACGGTTCGATATGCCCACAAAGAAGGATATAACATAATGTGCCATTTATTCTTGCTTTGTGCGATGGTTCATTGGAGAATGGATTTGAGTGATTTATTTACTACCTCTACCTGTCCATTCGCTTGGGGGTAGTAAGAAGAGGAATGCTCTTGCTTATACCCTAACTTGGATGCCATATCTTCCATCCTACGGTTCTGAAAGTGCGAGCCATGGTCAGTGACAAGCTCTTTCAGAATCCCAAACCGAGTAATAATTTGGTTGAACACAAAGTGAGAAGTTGTCTCACCGTTGGATTTTACTGTAGGCATAGGTTCAGACCATTTCGTGAAATAATCAACAGCCACTATAATATGATGGTGCCCCCCCCAGCCGAAGCTGGGTTGCAATCATTAAAATCGAGCCCCCACTTAGTGAAGGAACCGGCAGTGATAATGGGATGTAACGGGGAAGGTTTCGAGCACATATTACGTGCGAACACCTGACAAGGGTGGCACCTCTTGACCACATCAACACAATCCTTAAAGATCAATGACCAGAAATAACCCACTCTTAAAATATTTTGAGCTGTAGAAAGCCTAGATAAATGACCACCACATGCCCCTCCGTGGAAATCATTCAGTACTACCCCAGCCTCTTCATGAGTTAAACAACATCGTAAAATAGAATCTACCCCATGGTGGTACAAAGTATTGTCCACTATGAGGTAGTTCTAATAGACGTGACGTAATTGTCGTTGTTCATCTCGCGAGAGGTGAGTAGGGTTCTTCAGTGTTTGTAAATATATTATGATATCCCCATACCATGGGTCTAATGTTGAGATTAAGAAGATGTGTTCATCGACAAACATATCTTCACAAACCAACTCCTCGGCCTCACTTGGAAAATCTGATATAAGCTCTACAAAAATTAAAGACTTCTTCGACTTTGCCGAAACAAACTCGAGATTGAATTCTTGCAAAATGACAATCCATTTATTATATTTTCCCCCAATCATCCTTCGGGTGAGGATGAATTGAAACAGATTGACATGGGCCACAACCAAGGTCTAGAAAAGGAGAATATAATGTCTTAACCACTGAACCGCATGTACGATAGCTAAAGCAAGCTTCTCGACATGAGAATAACGAATCTATACGTCAACAAGGTTTCGGCTCAAATAATATATGACATTCTCTTGGAGATCCTCATCCTCTTGAACTAAAACCATACCAATCGTCTCTAGGGATGTAGCCACATATAATAGAAAATCGCGGCTATAATCCTGAGGACTAATCACCGGGGCCAATGCTAGGGCTCGCTTGAGTGCATCGAAGGACTCCTGGGCTCGCTCATCCCAATAAAAGGGGGTGTCCTTCTTCAAGAGATGCATGAAACCTCTAGTCAAATTGGAAAAGTTGACAACAAATCTTCGTAAGAAGTTTGCCATGCCTTGCAAACATTGAAGATGACGAATATTCTTCGGGGGAGACAACTGACATATTGCTTCAACCTTCAAAGGGTCGACTCTTATACCCTCTTTAGAAACGATGAACCCTAACAAACGCCCTGACTCCACACAAAAGATGCACTTGTGAGGATTTAATCTAACCGAATAGTGCCGGCATCTTTCAAATACCAATCTCAAGTGATAGGGATGACGCATTCTCATGCGAGAATGAGCAGCAAGGTCATCCAAAAATACCTCGATAATTGACTTGAGATCATGGAAAATCAAGGTCATTGCCCGCTGAAATGTAGCTCCGGCGTTTTTAAGGCTGAAAGGAATTTTCTGATATGCAAATGTTCCCCAAGGACAAATAAATGCAGTCTTATGTTGGTCCTCAGGTTTAATCTGTATCTGATTATATCCGGAAAAGTCATCCATAAAGGAGAACACCTCGCTACCCACACACTCATCCAAAATCTGATCTATAAATGGTGTGGGGAAGTTGTCCTTAGGACAGGCATGATTCAAATCGCAGAAATCAGTGCATATGCAGATCACTCCTTGCTTCTTATCCACTGGAATGGGGTTTGAAACCCACTCCATCAAGGGAACAGGATAGATGAAACCGGCTTTCAACAGCTTCTCTATCTCTGCCTTAATCGTAGGTGCTTTCCTAGGTTTCACCGCACGTAAACATTGTCGAACAGGATTAGCGTTGGGGTAAGTCTTAATATCGTGCTTGACAATACAAGGGTCAATACCTGGCATCTCGTCGTAAGACCAAGCAAAAATATCACAGAATTCCTTAAATAGCTCGGTGTATTCCAGAATCTCAGCATGGGAACATTCTGCCCCAATATAGACATTCTCTATTGTGCCAGGATTGCAAGAGATGTTGATAGGAATCGTTGAAGATATGTTTGCCATGTTTCCATCAGCCATCAGACCAGGAGAGCTTAATGGAACCATAGGACTACCAACTCTCTGACTGAGAACCGCCCTAAAATCCTCATGCTCCAAACAGTCAAGCTCTAGAAGAAAGTACGATCTATGATGGAGCTGCTCCCATGGTGGCTCAACTCTCGACATAGCCTCAATAATAACTTCATCTGAAGGGAAAACCATATCAAGGTAGTCATGTGCGTGAGAAGACTGTACTTCCCATGTCGGTAGCACATAAGGGTCCTCCTCCTCTGTCCGCGAAGAGGAAGGACTAGGCTCTGCAACACACTTGAGATTAGCTTGATAAGCTATCATAGTTGTAGGCAATGACACGTTCGTCTTGACGGGATCACTCAAAGTACTCGGTGTAGGAAGAATCCAAGGATCTTCCATATGACTCATGCGAAAAGACACCGATGTTGTAGATGTCGAAGCCCCATCGAAACTAGATCTTATCATGAGGATCGGTGCAGGGAAACTAAAGCTTCCCATGAGGGATGGATACATGCCTACACCCACACTCCCAGTTGTCGGCTGAGAGTGCTCAATGATCGGAATCGAAGCTCCTGAAGATGCGATAACAGACAGATTCTTGAATGTCATTTGATCAATCGTTACGATCTTCCCATTATGTGGAAAGCATACAATGCAGAACAAGGAAGAAGCAACGGCTTGCATACCGTACATCTAGTTCCTACCCAGCAAGATATTATAGTCAAGGGGTGCATCAACCACCTTGACCTCTATCGCAATGGTATTCCCCCCCAAATGGACTTTAAGGGAAGGAAGAATGTCGTGCGGCCTAAAAGATCTCCCATCGAACGCAGTTAACATAGTTGTTGATTTAGACAGCTCAGGAGAACCTAGACCCTTCCAACAGGATAAAGACATCACAGAAGCAGCAGCGCCCTCGTCAATCACAGTGCACTTGACGATCATATTAAGACATTCTACGTGAACCAAAAGAGACACATAGTAGGGCAAGCGAGGCTGAAGTCCTACAATTTCAAATTTGATCACAAAGGAAGAATCATCATCGTTCACACCAAGGGCAGAAATCAAGGCCTTCCTTTGCGAAGGACAACTCTGAAGCACTTCCAATGCAGACATCGCACAAGGAGTGTGGCCCAAATCCTCAACAACTGAATAGTTCCGGGTGGCTCGGGCATTTGGATTATGCCCTGAACGCTTAAGGACTCCCTTAGGAATGTGAGGTGCAGCATCAGTTTTATCCGTAGGTTTATCAATATGCAAAGGGGACCCTGGTGGATCAGGCTCTTTGCCTGGGCTGGGTTGTGATGAACCATAATCTTTCGCACGGGTCACAACTTTCACAGCATGGACCATGTTAATGCACCCACGACCACTACCTTTCAGCAGATCATCATCACCAGACTAGTCATGGGACTTCAAGTTCATATTTTGATTATGCAATAAAGGGTTAGTTAGCACAGCTGGGCCCTGTGCTAAGAATCTTGAAGCTTCTTCAATACGAGGGCACAAGTAAGTGAGGTGATCGTCCTTACATAACTTACAAAAAAACTTAACCTTACATTTAGCTTGCTTGTCCCCCCCAGTATTTCAGTCATTCTTGTCATTACTGTTAGCATTCTCATTCTCATTCCCACCCTTTCGATTATTTTTACCCTTTTTTCTATTCCGTCTGGGCTTCTAGTTACCCTTCTGGTCCGACAATTGCATAGAAAGTACACTTGTCGTTTGGCAAAGTTGAGATGAAGCCGTAGCTTGTCCTGAAGCAGATTGGTTGATTGACAATTGACTAACTTGTTTTGCAACCGAATCCACAGGTTTTTCACTTGCACATCCCACAATGCCATCGACATGTGGTCCAAGTTTGAATTTGGGATCGAAACTGGAACGAGGAACATTGGGAATAATCTCGTACAACAAACTAGACTGAGCATAGATCAAGTCCAGTTCCTGTGCCCTAAAAATCGCGTGTTCCTCATTCTACACTCCGGATGTGGAAACATCATTCGCTATATATGGCAATAACAACTTGAGGAACCACTCGAGGAGGAACTCCAGTGGTATAAAATATTTAATTAACCTCTTCTGTCTACGCCACTCTTGAATATGATCAGAGATATGTGTGGCTTTATCTTGCCGGAATGTCGACAAGAGTTCAGTACCAACGTCATAACGCACTAGTAGCTGGAAGTGATTAAGAAAATTCATCGTAAGGTCATCGAACAAAGTGAAAGCTCCCCTAGGTAACTCTATACCATTTCGCGGCAAGCCATGTAAGGGTGCGTTGAAATAGTCTCAAACAGACTGAGTCCTGATGTAAGGAATTCGAAGAGCGCTATAGGTGAAACGTAGTAACGTGTTCACTCAGATCCTCTCCCGGTTTTCCCTCAAACTTAGGTATGTCCAAAGGAAGTTTGGTAGGGACAGCCGGCCAAGCCAGGTCATGAGCCACAGGATCGTTCATCAATCTCGATAAGTCAGGAAGGTTGAGCATCACGAGGAAAGGGAGCCTAGGATGATGAGGTTGATGGACCGCTCCCTGATTCATATAGGGCTGATTACCACCATGGCCTTGGCCATAGTGTCCTCCTCCTGTATGACCCGTATAAGGTGGCGTGGAAGCACCATAGGGCGGTGGACCTTGACTAGTAGGAGCTACAAAGCCGTAATTAGGAGAGTAAGCTGGACAAAGGTTGTATCTTGTAATCTCTAATTTATATTAATAGAAATATCTTTTCTTGTCCAATAATGTGTGTTTGAATGAATATTTTATCCATGGGATTATGTCAAATGCTTGTACATTATTGATTATATATGCTAGAATAGATCTAACACCATGATATATAGAATGCTTGTATTGTTTACTTGTTGTTGAGGAAGTAATCTATCAATTAAAGCTGAAGATTGGAAATCTCAACGGGGATCTACTTCAACCATCCAGAATAAGGTACGAGGTCTGATCCTTTAGTGTTAGAAATTTAATTTTTATTGCATATTGGAAAGGATTGATTTCTATTAATATAAATCAGAGATTACAAGATACAACCTTTGACGGCACGTCTGCGAACCGGGGAAACTGAATCCCCCACTTGGGCCTCCACCACCTCAATCCTCCATCTCTCGATAGCAAGCTCATGAGAAAAAGGCAAGCTTGGGAAGAACACTCTAGTGCTCCAAGGGACAAAGGGATGCAGACTCAAGCATAAGTTCCGGCAACAATGGACTATAGTTTCTTTGCTCTCAATTCTCTCATATGCCTTCAATGTACCATAGGGGATCCTTATATAGCTTTCAAAGGGGTAATGAAAGGTTGAATCCGAGTGATCTCAAGGCATAGGGAAGGCCAGGAGTCAAATGAGTCGGATCCATGTCAAGGAAAACTCCAAAAGGATTTGGATTATGCACACATCCCGATGTATGCAATTTTAGTGGTCAAACCCATGTATACGCGCTTATAGGTTTAAAAGTCGCGTGTATCATTTTTCACATGTTTTTAGGGATGACGAAGGAAACATCAAAGGACAAAAAATGTTCCATGGGGTCTAAGGATTCTGCAGCGGGACAGGGGAAGGCCATACAAAGTGTGATTCACCTGGAGTGGTGAAATCAGCTATAACAGGTTGGAACCCATATGTTTGATCGATGTTTTTTTTGAGGACATGTAATTTTTGAAATAACAAAGTTGAATGCTGGTTGTTCATCAGATATTCATGTGTCATTTATGTTACAGTATGTGCCTTTCCTTTCTATGTGATTGTCTTCTAAGTACTAAGCTTCCATTTTGTTTTCTTCATATCTGAAATGTAGTGTTGAACATTTTTAGAATTCATACTTGTTATGCTTTGGCTATTATTTCAAATATTTCATAAATATTTCTGCTAAAGTTGATATGGAATTCATCTTATGATGCTCTATATTGATGGATTGTTCATGTTTCTTTCTTGTTCACCTAAAATCAATGAATGACTATAACTTGATGGATATCTTTCCTTTGTTGAAATCCCATGTATGAAATCTTTGTATTATCTTTATCTATTTGACTCCATTGCCCAATGGTTATATGTGTTGTTTCAACCATGTGCAAAATTTTAAAGTATTGATTCCAATACCTGGCCTTGTTAAATTTATATTTGAGAGATCCCTCTCTGGAAAGAAAACCAGTTTCTTTCTGAAGTGGTTTTTGTTGTTACCTTTGGGATTTACCTTTTACAACCTGGGTACATTCTGAGTGATAACACAACCATTGTGTGTTTGATAGTGTTGTTCATACACTCCACATGGACTAGGAATTCCACATGGTAAGGCAAGTGAGGTTGGACTTCATGGGTTTCAAATTTAATCACTATGGAAGGATGAGAATCAACCATCCCAAGAAAACTCAATAAGGCCTTTCTCTACAAAGGGAAAGTCTGAAGGACTTTGAGAGCTGACATTGCACAAGGATTCTGACCCAAATCCTCGACAACAGAATAGTTTTGGGAAACTCAAGCATTAGGATTGTGCCCCAAGATATTTAGGACTCCTTTAGGAATGTGAGGTATACCTTTAGGATTGTCAATATGCAAAGGAACCTCAGGAGGTCCAGGATGTTTCCCCACATTAGGTTGTGACGAACCATAATCTTTAGCACGCATCACAACATTTTCAACCGACATCATGTTGATACAACCGTGACCACTTTCTTTGTCTGGTGGGTTTTGATGCCCACCAGAAGCACTTCCAGAGTCCATGTTCCTCAAATTCATGTTTTGGTTATGTGGTAAAGGATCCATTAACACAGTTGAGCTCTGTGCAATGAATTTCGAGGCTTCATCGATATGGGGGCACAAGTAAGTGAGGTGATCTCCCCCACAAATTTTGCAAGGGAACTTAACCTTATGTTTATATTGCTTGTCCCCTCCAACATTACCATTGTTGTTGTCATCATTAGCGTTCTATTTAATATTCCCACCCCTATGATTGTTTCTTCCCTTAATCTTATTCCCTCTGGGCTGTTGGTTACCCTTCTGGTCCGACGTATGTACTAAGAGCACATCCGTCATTTGGGTGGGATTGGAAAAAATCGTAGCTTGTATTGTCACAGAATGATTAATCGACAAATTCCTCATTTGATTTGTAACCTAGTATATGACTTTAGTACTTGCAGAGTTAAAAATGCCATCAGCATGTGGCCCAATTTTAAACTTAGGCTCAAATTTAGACCGCAGAGCATTAGGTATAATCTCATACAAGAGCCCAGACTGAGCATAAATCAAGTCTAGTTGTTGAGCGCGGAAGACAGCATTTTCCTCATTCATGACTCTGGATTTTGAAACATCCTTCGTGATATATGGCAATAATGACTTAAGGAACCATTCCAATAGAAACTCGGGTGGAATGTTGGCCTTAATCAACCTCTTTCATCTACGTCACTCTTGAATATGGTCAGAGATATGTGTGGATTTATCTTGCCTAAATGTCAACAAGATTTCATTACCAGCATCATAACGTATCGGTAACAAAAATTGGTTCAAGAAGGTCATGGATAGATCATTAAAGGTCCGATATGTGCCCCCAAGCATTTCTATTTACCATTTCATTGTGGTCCCGTGAGGGTGCATTGAAATAGGTGTAAGTGAAAAAATCATGGTTCAACGAATTCGAAGAGCACCATAGGCGGAAAGTGGTAACGTGCTCTCCAAGGCCCTCACCATTCTTACCTTCAAACTTTGGAATGTCCGAAGGAATCTTGGCAGGAACAACTAGCCACGTCAGATCATGAGAAACTAGATCATTGGTAAAATTTGAAAAAATCAGGTAGATTCAAAGTAGCTAGGAAATGGATCCTAGGTTGTTCCATTTGGTTCCATTCTCCCTGATAGGACTGATTAACATAGGGTTTCTAGTTGTAGAGAGCATGGCCTTGGCCAGTCGGGTAATAACCTCCTCCCATTTGACCCATAAACGGATACATGGGGATACTATAATTAGGAATACCTTGACACTAGGGTGCTACATAGCCATAATTATAAGATTGATATGATGGTCGTCCCCTGGACACATAAGGAGGTACATAACCTCCTGACATAGCAGGATCGGAAGACGAGGGGAAAACATGGCTAGAAGTAGTACTCCATCCCAAAGGACCGTGTGGGTTGTAAGGAGGGTGTGTCATGAAAAACGCATTCAAAGGAACAGGTCCATAAGAAGATGGAACATATGACGGAATGTGTCATGTACCTCCAATTTTCACATGTCTAGGGTCACCTCCACTAGAAGGGATCCCAATTTTATGCCTGGATTAGGAGTATGGAATCCTTCCCACAAAAGGTGTGGAAGGTGCAATATGACCACTACCAAACTAATCAACATGGAAAGGGATGGAAGTGCCCCTATGCACACCGCTAGAACCAACAACAGGATTTACGACAGATGACAGAAAACTATCAATCATATCTGGCATGCTAAACATAAAAGGGCCAATGCTAGAGGGAATAGGATGAGTCTCACCGCTCGAACTTCAGGGAGAAGACCATCGGTTAGTATTTACATAATATGAAAATTGGGATCGTCCATTATATGATGTACCAAACTCAAAGGGATCAGCTTCTTTCGAAGTCCCATATATGCTCAATGACACATTCCCATCCCAGAGGACAAAGAAGGAGGGGCTTCCAAGATCTCAGATGTATGACTCATGATGAGACCAATGTGTGAATCACAGTGAGTATGAGCCCACCTAGGTTGTCTAACTCTCTTCCATGAAGAAGGAGGAGATGTAGAAGGTGGAAGACCTGCCAAACATTGAGAACAGCGAGATGCCCATCCTCAATCCACGATGACTCAACAAAAATAAAGAGACTCAAATAATTACGAACCCTAGAGAAATCTAGCACACACAGAGCAAACTCCTAAGAAAATCTAAGGCAAGCGCAAGCAAGCTAAGGGGAGGATAAATGAGCTCCTAAAGTAGTAGGTATGTATCACCTAGGAGATGCTTGAGACTCCCATACACTACAAGGGGAGGTGTGTAACCAATTAGAGTGGCCCTCATCTTCAATACATAAAGAGATTGTGTTGTCCGACCCATACCTGGACAGAACACTCAGAGAATAACCTCTGGAAGTACCCCTTGAGATACCTAGGTAAGGAAACTAAGGTTACCCCAATATAACCAATGCTCGGGCTAACAGTCATAGGCGGGATCTACCGTATGGGAAGGGTAACAAAGCCCGAATCTTGAAAGCACCAAAGGTACCTCAAAATCCCCTATGTACGAATAATATCCTGGAAGTATATTCAGCGTTGCATAGAGAGTAGCAAGGGGATATCCCCACCACAAACGTATACATTTCCTTGTGCTTAACTCCTGTGTAAGAGGAGCCTCCTAAGAACAATAGTTATACCAAGGATTTCACTCTCTCACCTGAGCAAACACCTACTTGATTTATTTAGTGGTATTGGAGAAATTTACTCACAAAAACCTATTACAAAACTCTAAAACCTAAGCTTGTTGATGCACCACTATCAAATAAAAAGTGTAACTCATTTTAAATTAAGCGTTGGTTTTAAGGTTGTGATTACTTAAAGGAAATGATCATGCAACTAGTGATGTTATGACTCAGGAATAAAGTAAATATGCACAACTAACAAACAATGCCAAGTGCAATTCGTGTTGAATGAGAAAAGGGTATACCACTATATGAAATGCACAAATTTTCCTTCGAATGTCAATGTAGATTTCCCTATATGAAAGCTTAACTACTGTACAACTAAGCAAAACCTATATGTAAGTACTAATCCATGCACATGCATCATGCATAAATATGCAAAAACAAAATATTTTTGTATTTTCGAAGTAAATGATATGTAAATGCAATAAAAGACTCTAAAAATCCCAGACCCTGTAGTGAGTATCAAACACAAGCTGAGCAAGACATTGAGACAAAAAAGGTCTAATGCACTAATATCAAAAGAAAAAGAGAGAAGGATGACAAGAACAACTTTTACCTAAAAAGCAAATAAAAAAAAGGTCTCTGGTCAGAAACAAAGGCAGTAGAGATACCTCAAAAGCATCCAAGAAGACTCGGCAACATTCAGAACCCACCCAGCATCTATCAAACATGAAATTCACACTCAAAAGAGTGGCATACGTGACTATTTGCAGGAAACATGCATGTATATGCAAATGTTTAAGGAAAACCCATGTGTATACGTGACTATAAATAAAAAACCCATGTACAATAAGAGAATGGGGGTAAAATGATAAGCTAAGACCTAATTTACTTCAACAGGACACTAATGGGCTAACATAATTCTGGACCCGACACAGAGACACGGAGAAATGGAGAAAAATTCAAGCACATTGTGCACCCAAACCCCAAAGAAAAAAAAGGAACCTCCCCAGCGAATTCTTCCATTACATGTGTATGACTATGAATATTTTGATCCATGGATGTAGTTGAATTTGATTAATACATGTTGGATTTATATATGCTAGAGTAGGACTAACACTTTAACATTTATCATGATTTCCTTGTTTGTTGTTGTTCAGGGTGAATTGTAGGTACAGATGTTATAGCTCAAATTGACACATCTTTTCCTGTGACCACTTTCCCATGATTTCGTCACATGTCGACACTTCCATGACGACACTTCATGAAAGTCACTGAAAAAACACCTAACTTGGAGGACATGTATATTGAGTTCTGTAACACCTTTTGACCTCATCTCTACACCGTTGGAAATATATTTCAGTTAGCTAAAACTTTCCAGAAAACACAAAAGTCTGAAAATGCCTCAAAAATGAGTTTTTTGTCTATACGTGACTTGCCCTTAAGGAAACCCACGTATGACACACGACTTGTCAGTTATACAACCCACGTGTGCTTTTATACACGACTTTCTGTACTAGCAACCCATGTATACTTTTCATGTACGCGACTGTGGTATTTAGCAACCCGCATATGCATCTTAAAAATGTCAAAAAACACGCCTTTTGAATTTCGGGTAGTTTGGGTAGTTATGCAACTGACTCCTTCAGTTGTAACTACTTTGTCTTCGCCCCTAACTCTTCTTTAAGCATATAAATAGAGGTAGGGAGGTCCATGATAGGGGACTTGAATTTTTGCATTGTTATGCTGGAGGATTTGGAGCTCTCTTTGCCCACACCTTTTCCCTGGCGGTCATCCCCTTGTGTTGTAGAGCTTGGAGGCTGAGTTCTTTGGAGAAGAGAAGCAGCAGAACCGGATCAAGGTTTCGTGAGGTGCCGAACTTGAAGAGAAGGTATACTTTTACTTGTTTTCAAGATTAATAAAGATGTGATGTCCTTCTTTTTCCCCAAATCATTCTTCAATGTGTGATTGGATTTCTGTTTATGATCATATGATGATGTTATTCAGATCATTAGTTCATGTTTATTTGATTATCATTGTTTTATATGTGGTCATAATGGTTTGAGGAAGGTATAATTCATTTTGCAGGTCTCTTGGAGCAAGAGGAGCAAGAGGAGCAAGAGGAGGATTGAAGAGAAATCTTGGACCAGCCTTCAGTTAATCAGGTGTGGACTTTTCTTATCTATGAAACTTGCTTATATATGCTTGATGAACCATTTACATCCACCTTTCAACCCCAGTACGTTGATGGCCTCTTAAACCCTAGCCATAGGATACTTTCCTTTACAACAAAACTGGCGACTCCGGAGGGGAAAGCCTTGTCTATTTGGGGTTTCTCTTGATTTCTTTCAGCCTTTTGCATTGTTTCAGGTCCTTCTTTCCATTTAGGAACGCCTTATAGGTCTGATAGAACACCTCCCTTGCCTTCCTAAGGCATTGTTTGACCTTTTTTTGGATTTTTTCACCCATACACGACTTGCAGACTGAACAGTAGCGTGTATGGTCTTATACATGCGACTATTTATACTGTCAACCCACGTATGATACGCGACTTGCCAGTTATACAACCCGTGTGTGCCTATACACGCGACTTGCTGTATTAGCAACCCGCGTATGACACGTGACATGTCAGTAGTGCAACCCGTGTGTGCCCCTAAAACAATATTTTTTCCTCATTGTTGTTTTTTCTGTTGTTGTGGGCTATTTGGTAGGTCTTTTGGTGTCCTCTGCAAGTGCATGACTCCAGGGAGTTAGTGTCATCCCTTTTGGTTGTTCTTTATCTATGTGGTAATCCTTTTTATAGCATTAGGGTTTGTTCTTTGCTCTTTCCCCCACCTCCTTTGCTTGGTATGATTTTTGGCTTATGTTTCTGGTCAGCCTCTGTTAGTGATCTTTGTCTGAGTTCAAAATCTTGTTGGTGTTTGTTTCCTTCTTCTTTTGTTGGTTAACTTCACTATGCCAAAATAGTTGACTTGTATCATATGCAAGCTTTCCTTCCAAGTAGGGTTTATACTGACTTTAGGGCATTCTAGAGTTTGTTTGGTGGTTGTATTGCAGAGTTCCTTTTGATTTGTTCTTCTTATCTGCATACTTTTGTTTTTAGGTAGTTTTTCTTTTGCATTTATAAAAGAAAATTAAAAAGAACGTATACTTGTTTTTGCTGCTTTCCCCCCTACCTCCTTCTTTGGCTTGACCTTGTTGGACAAGGTACTGAGCAACCTCTGTTTGTAGGTTTAGATTGATACTTGGGACTTCTTGACCTTTGTTTATGTCAGTCTTATTTCTTAGTCTCTTCATTCCAAAGTTGTTGGCTTGTTTACCTTTGTAAGCCTTCCTTTCAAGAGAGGTTGATATCTAACTATAGGGAAACCTAGGGTTTGTTTGTGGGGTGTAGAGTAGTTGTCTATCTGCTTTGCTTACAGTACTTGCTTCCATTAGTTGATAGGTTGTTTTTCTTTTGCATTTATAAAATAAAAATACAAAAAACACATGTTTTATTTATATGCATGTAGATTAGGTTTTTAGTCTAGATTGCATAGCATATCATTGTTTTTGAAAAAATAAAAATAAAAGAATTTGTTCTGTTGTGGCTTTCAAGTTTTCTATTTGAAAAATAAAGAGAATAGTTTTTGCTTTTTGCATTTCATATCTCTTTGCTTAGTCATTTTGTTTCAACTTTGAGTCAAAACACCACATAAGTTTCATGCCATTTACCCTCTGACTAAAAACAGCCCTTAAAATAAACAATATAATTTAAAAATTACTAGTAAGTTTTATTTTATAGGGTTCATACACCAACTAGCTCAGGCTAGACTTGTGGATTAGGGAGTTTTAACTCTCCGCAAGTATTTAAATTTCAGACGTAGTTGGCCTATCACTAGGTAAATCCTTTTCTACGTTGATTGTATTTGGGAAGCTCCTCTCAAACGGGAGTTAAGCATGAGGCCGCGTGGAGACTTGGATTGAGGAGATATCCCTCTGATTCCTTGTAGAAAGTGTGGGAGGGCGGTGGGTGATTCCTCCTCTTGTGCCTAAGAACATCTACAGGGACGCCAAGTAACTGTCTATCAGCTTTCTTCTAGAAAGTATATCTTATACCTATTTGTTTGTTTGGCTTTAGGAATTTTTTAGTGAGTGTTGTGTGGTTTTTCTGTACTTAGTGTGCCTTTAGGTGTGTGATTTGTAATTTTGGTTGCTTATCAACCTCAGACTTTGTCTCCTAGTTTGAATCTATGGCTAACACCCCTTCGAACACCAACCAAGAGATCCCCATGCTGGGAACTCCTTGTACTATTCCTCTCACGGGGAATGTTGGTGTTCCCTTGATGGCCACCTTGAATCTACCTGGATTCACCCTAGGGCTACCGGTGTGGTTGTTTTCCACTCTAATTGTCCTTAATGCTCCTGATGCTTCTCAAGTAAGCTCCTTATATCAAGAGCATCAAAACATTGTTTCCCCTTCACCTGTAGTTGATTCTCGTCCTCCTTCTACCTTATGCGGTGAAAGTACTGATACTAGTAACTGGCAGTCTAAAAGGAGTAAAAGAAGGAGGAATAGGAAGAAGGCACATAAGCAAGGGGGCACCTGTTCAACCTCTGCAGGTCAAGTTGAACCTCACCACCCAGCCTCTGTGGTTCATGCTGGGGGCACCTATCCAACCTCTGTAGGTCATGTTGGATCTAAGCACTCAACCTCTGCAAGTCAAGTTGATCTTCACCATCCAGCCTCTGTTAATCATGCTGGTGGGATCCTTCCAACATTTCTAGGTCATGTCGGATCTAGTCACTCAACCTTTGCAATTCATGCTGAGGGCACCCGTTCAACCTCTGTTGTTCAAGTTGAACCTCCCCATCCAACCTTTGTAATTCATGTTGGATCCATCCACCCAGCCTCTATTGTTCATGCTGGGGGCACACACTCAACTACTGCAAAGCATGTTGATCCCAACCACTCAGCCTCTGTTGTTCATGTTGGTGGTACCCGTCCAACCTCTACAAGTCATGTTGGACCCAGTCTCTCAGCCTCTGTAAGTCATGCTAGGGGCAGTCTCTCAGCCTCTGTGGTTCATGTTGAAGACAATCCGTCAGCCACTGCGAGTCATGTTGACATTGTTGAAAAGACTACCCGTTCAAAACACAAGCCCAAGTTTCCTTGTAAGCTTTGTGAGGGAGACCACCTTACTTATAAATGCCCTTATATCGCGGAGGTGTGAAGAGTTTGGTTTCATGGTCATCCCATTTTTGAACATCCCGAAGCTTTTCAACAACCAAACTCTCTTAGTCAGGTTAGACCCAGTCACCCGTCCTCTGGTTTTCATGCTGTGGGCAAACTCTCATCCTCTGTAGATCATGTTGAGAGAAAACAGTCAGCCACTGCTAGTCATGTTGACACCGTTGAGAAAACTAGTCATTCGAAGTGTAAACTTAAGTTCCCTTGTAAGCTATGCAAGGGAGATCATCTTACTCACCAGTGCCCTGCTATCGCAGAGGTGCGAAGACTGTGGTCCAAGACTCAAGAATTTCCTTCTCCTGAACAACCTATAGTTTCTCAACAACCTACTCAACCTTTGGTTGATCAAGTGGTTGAACCAATCTCATATTTGGTCGATCCCACTCTTCTTTCGAAGAGTGATCCTGATGTGATTGAACCAATGTCATCTTTGGTCAATCCCACTCTCCCTCCGGAGAGTGACTTTCACGAAGGGGTTGAATATATTTCAGTATCGATCAATCCCACTCTTCCTTTGGAGAGTGAAGTGTCTACTAGTCACATTTTCTTCACTGCCAGTTCAGAACTTACTGAACAAGGGGGCACTGAGCTCACTTCGGATCAACCCCCACCAAGCTCTCGGATTGCTTCCTTTGATTGGGATAGCCTAGTTGAGCCGCGCCTTCCTTCTGATGCACCTTTCCAGATAAAGTTCAAAGTTGGACAGTATACGATTGCTCGTTGTATTGTTGATGAAGGAGCCTCAGTTAGTATTTCGTCTGCTCGTGGTTGGCAAGGCATGGGATCTCCCAGCCTTGTGTCGACTGCTATTCAGTTACTGGCGTTTGATAGAAGAACTTGTATAGCCTTGGGAATTATTTCTCAAACACCTGTTACTTTGGGTGGGAAGACCATCTTAGTTGACTTCATGGTGATAGAAGACCCCTTGGACTTCAATATGCTCCTTGGATGCGATTATGTCTATGCCATGCAAGCTGTGGTGTCAACATTTTTTCATGTGATGTACTTTAATCATGGCAAAGAAATTGTCACTATCGATTAGTTGGATTTTCTTGATCCATCTCCTGACCCAACTAGAGACCAGGGCTTTCCTTTTTTGATTCCCAGTGTTTCTATGGACATTACCCCACCACATGTGAGCTATGTGGCCTCGTGTCCTTTGCGTTCAATTACTACTGAGAAGCAGCCTCTGTTTTCATGCTTACCTTTTCGGGACTTGGTCCCAGTAGTTGACCAAGTGAGTCATCCTATACAAACCATGGAGCTTGCTCTCTACTCTGTCGATCCATTTGAAAGTTTAGACATGTGTCCTATCTCAGATGATCTCCTTCCTTCAGATGAATTCTTCCTAGAGTATTTGATATCGTCTGATCTTCTCTTGGATGTTGGTTCAGTTGTGACTAAGTCTAACCCTGATTTTCCTAGTAAGCTTGACCTTTCTTCTTATGTTGGTCTTGTTGAGTCTTTTGACTCTTCCTTCGAACAGCAAGTCAGTGATCCTGATGAGTTTGATTTTTCTTTTGAAGTTTTCAACTCCTGTGATACTGAGTTTGTTCCTGCAGACTCTATCTCCCTTATTGATTTTTGCTCTCCTTCTGAGGTTGATATTATTGATTATAAACCCTCGGATCTTGGCACTATAGAGTCCTCTTTCGTTGATTCTACCTTGACTACACCTTTTATAGAAGATAGCAAAGTCACATGTGTTTTCTGCCAAAGTGACCCGCATCGGATCATTTCTTCTGAATATGATTCTGATGTTGTTGTTTCTTGGAGATAGGATTTGTAGTTGGATTCACAACTATTTACTGGCCTCACCTTGTTGTTCAAGTCGTAATCGCATTTGCATGTGCCCTGCAGGCGCTTATGAGCCTGATGCCAGCTTCCACGCTTTTAGCTTGTTGTATAAGCCCTCATCTTTTTTCTCATCGTCACTCAGCCTTGTATCATTTTGCTTTGCAACTTGACACCTTTTACCCTGAGGAGACGTTCCTCGAGTGTCCTTATCTTTCTCAATTTCCTTGCATTATGCATAGGTCTGTTCCTTGCACTTGGAACTAGTTTCGCCTATCTATGACACTCATCTCCTCACCTTTAGAGCATTCTTTCTGCTCTCCTTTGAGCTCGTTAAAAATAGTAAGGAGGCCGCGAGTTGACTTTTTCGGACTCGTTAAAACTTCACGGGAAATATTTTGAGTTTCTTTAGTCCCAAGTCTGACTCCTCAAAATAGACTTGACTGCCGAGTAAACTTCTCTATTCAGGCTTGTTAAGAATATGTGAATGGGCATCCACATTGGTGGTAGGTTATCGCTTTCTCGGACCATGTGGAATAATACGAGAAAGGAACACTCTCTTTTCTTTTGAATTGAGAAGAGTATTCTCAGGCATAGGTTTATCACTTTTCCAGACCTAAGGGACTAAATTTACGGAAAAGGAACCCTCGGTATGAGCTTAGTTTTCTCTTTTTCGTGCTCTGGACCAAAACATGAAAAATATTCCGAGTGTACTTTATGTCTTTGTCATGCTCGTTAAACCTTAAAGAACAAAGAATTGAGTTTATTGTTGTAAGTCCCATTCCTCGTAATCAAATGGATCTTTCTGAGTGATCTTTCCTTCCTTCACACTCGTAAAACTTAGGCTATATGCTACTTTTGAAGGAGTGTTGGGTAGGTGGTAATTTAACCTTTTTTGGACCTTCCTGACTAAGTATGAAAAAGGTGTGCCTTTTCTTCTTCAGAAGTTAAGAGAGTTCTTCTTTGGTTTGTTTTATACTTTTTCGGCCTCAGGAGACCAAATTGTACAAAAAAGGACCCCCCTGAAGTCTTCTTTGGATTTTTCAGACTCTCTAAACTATGAAAACACCGTCAAGCATGTACTAGTTCGGGCTCTTAAAATCCACGAATCAGTGCTTTATCAAGCATTCTTCTTTCTTTTCTTCGAGCTTGCCAAAAATGAAGATGGTCCCGAGTTTGCTTTCTTTGACTCGTTAAACCTTTACAAGAAAGAGGGGAAGGGAAGTTCATTCACATGTTTTTTACATCATGGCAGCAAGTCTTGTTTCCTTGAACAAAGCACCAGTTTTGAGTCTATCAACAGTTGGGTCTTAGTATTTTGACCTTAACCCGATTTAGAGTTTCTTACTCCTCTAGTTGGTCTCTTTTCCAATTATATGGGGAATTTGTCAATGTCTCCAACATTGTCGATTTGTTTCGTTGGTCCTTTTTTGTGTCAAAAGCTGCCTAAGTCACTTTTGTGTCATGCTCACTGTTCAAGTATTAAACCTTTGTCGGCCATTCTGCAGTTGCCTTGACCTTTTGTGTTGGCCATTCCCTGGTATCAATTCATTACATCATGTCTTCAGCGTTCCTTGTCATGAAATTCAGTACCAATTCCAGATCCAATTAGTCTTTGACTTACCTCATGTTGGATGATGAAGGATTCCTTAATGCCTTCCTTCCAACGGATCTCTTCCTATCGACTGCAACACCTCTTGCTCTGGGAATGAGATTTAGAGTTTTATGACAGTACCTTTGGGATTGTTGTCATCAGTGGCAATTTCCCTCGCTATTGGGTAGTGGGAATACCTTAATGTCTCATACTCGATGGATTCTTCAAGTGTTTGACTTCAAGTCCTTGTAATCACACTTGTTAGAATGTACTTGGTACCTTGGGGACCATTTTCGTTAATGGTGGTTTCCCTCACGTTTGTTAACGGTTTTCATTATTGACCGGTAATCAAACGGTTTCCTCCATGTGAAAAAATAGCCATATGCAGTGAATTGTTATTGGAGAGCAGAACCTGCATTAATTCTTTTTATAGCTCGATGTTTCGATCTCTCTCTGAGATCATCATCAGGAGTGCTTGCTCAAGACAATTTTAGAGGTCAGAGATCAACTTAAATATGGTTTGGTTCAGTTTCTCGGCGAGGGTAGGGTTTACCTAAACCTAGTCGTCATGTTGGTAAGAGAGAATAATAAGGAAATTTAAGCACCGACCTAATGTTTTAATATAAAATCTCCTCCTTATTTTAAATTTTGCTAATTTAGTATTATAAATAATTTTAAAGTATAATTTGATACTTTTAATTTTAATTGTTTTTTAATTACTAAATCTTAATTATATAATTTAAAAAGTTTAATAAATTTTTACAACTCCCTTTATTCGCATGGTTAGGATTCGTACCTTTTTTGGGCGGTTTGGATTGAAGACCTTGGGCTGACAGTAGCATCGTCATTTTTCTATTTCCCAAGTTGCACAAGACCTTGTTATACTTTATATGACATTTTGCTGAGACATAGATCCACCTTATAATTTTTGTGGCTATGATCGATTGTTGAGCATGGATCCACCTTGTTCATTTGTGGCCATGACTCCTTTAGATTTGATATGGTTCCTTTTTGCATATTGAGCGACCATTATAGTTTCATCAGTTATACATATGTTTGATCCGCCTGTATATTTATAGCGATGTTTTGTATATGGACTTGTATGTCCTAGAGATCAGTTTTTCTGACATTTATCTCTCTTTCAGGTACCTTTGTTCGAGCCTTTCGATCTTGGATTCTCTGCTCTCTCCATACTCAGCGGTTTCCTTTATAATGTATTTAGGCTATCATCTTCCCCTCTAACCTCACACATTAGGGGGCATCTGTTATAGCTCAAATTGACACATCTCTGCCTGTGACCACTTTCCCATGATTTCGTCACATGTCAACACTTCCATGACGACACTTCATGAAAGTCACTGAAAAAACACCTAACTTGGAGGACCTGTATCTTGAGTTTTGTAACTCCGTTTGACCTCATCTCTACACCGTTGGAAAGATATTTCAGTTAGTAAAACTTTCCAGAAGACATCAAAGTCTGAAAATGCCTAAAAATGCCTCAAAAATGAGTTTTTTGTCTATACGCGACTTTCCCTTAAGGAAACCCACGTATGACACGCGACTTGTTAGTTATACAACCCGCGTGTGCTTTTATACGTGACTTTCTGTACTAGAAACCTACGTATACTTTTCGTGTACGGGACTGTGGTATTCAGTAACCCGCATATGCATCTTAAAAATGTCAAAAAACACACCTTTTTAATTTCGAGTAGTTTGGGTAGTTATGCAATTGACTCCTTCAGTTGTAACTATTTTGTCTTCGCCCCTAACTCTTCTTTAAGCATATAAATAGAGGTAGGGAGGTCCATGATAGGGGACTTGAATTTTTGCATTGTTATGCTAGAGGATTTGGAGCTCTCTTTGCCCACACCTTTGCCTTGGAAGTCATCCCCTTGTGTTGTAGAGCTTGGAGGTTGAGTTCTTTGGAGAAGAGAAGCAACAGAACCGGATCAAGGTTTCGCGAGGTGCCGAACTTGAAGAGAAGGTATACTTGTACTTGTTTTCAAGATTAATAAAGATGTGATGTCATTCTTCTTCCCCGAATCATTGTTCAATGTGTGATTGGATTTCTGTTTATGATCATATGATGATGTTATTCAGATCATTAGTTCATGTTTATTTGATTATCATTGTTTTATATGTGGTCATAATGGTTTGAGGAAGGTATAATTTGTTTTGCAGGTCTCTTGGAGCAAGAGGAGCAAGAGGAGCAAGAGGAGGGTTGAAGAGAAAGCTTGGACCAGCCTTCAGTTAATCAGGTGTGGACTTTTCTTATCTCTGAAACTTGCTTATATATGCTTGCTAAACCATTTACATCCACCTTTCAACCCCAGTACGTTGATGGCCTCTTAAACCCTAGCCATAGGATACTTTCCTTTACAACAACAGGCATGTTGGAAAAGCTCAACGGAGATTTACTACAACCATCTAGAATAAGGTATGTTTTGTATCCCTTAATGTTAAAAGCATATGTTTCTCTTGCATATTGAAGTGGATTGATTTCTAGTGTCATTCAGTCTATTGTGGTCTACCCCAAGCCATAGGAAGTTTTCTCTGTAACAGAATTAGCGACTCTACTGGGGGTTGAACCCAGAATCTCTGGTCGCATCAGAGATTCTGGGTTTGATCCCCAGTAGAGTCATCGATTCTGTTACAGAGAAAAACTTCCTATGGCTTGGGGTATACCACAACAGAGTAAATGACATCAAAAATCAATCCACTTCAATATGCAAGAGAAACAAATGCTGCTAACACTAAGGGATATGGAACATACCTTATTCCAGATGGTTGTAGTATATCCCCATTGATATTTTCCAGCACGATTGTACCTACAATTCATCGTCAACAACAACGAACAAGGAAAGCATGATATATGTTAAAGTGTTAGGCCTACTCTAGAATATATAAATCCAACATGTATTAATCAAATTCAACTACATTTATGGATCAAAATATTCATACTCATACACATGTAATAGATGAGAAATGGATACTTCTATTAATAATGAACAGAGATAATGGTGGAAAACTCTATCAGCACCTCATCGAAACAGAGAAACTGAGTCCTCCACTTGGGCCTCCACCACTTCAATCCTCCATCTCAATGGAAAGCTTGGGAAGAGTAGCAATGTGGGATCAAAAGAACAAAGGGATACAAACTCAAGCATAAGTAAATGAGGCAACAATGTTCTCCTCATTGAATGCATCCAAGAGGCTCAATATATATCCCTTCAATTGGCAATGAAGGGTCAAGTCGAAGCGTTTCTAGGCATATGGAAGGCCAAGAGTCAAGTTATTCAAGAATCATTGAGGAAGACTCCAAATATTTTACTTTTTGTGCATATTTTCTGATGTATGCGGGATACAGTGGAGAAACATGTGTGTACATGCGGCTTTAAAGCTAAAACTCATGTATGACAATAAATAGGTGTTTTTTAAGGGATTTCTTGGATCATCAAAGTATAATTTGAGCAAGGGGGGTCCAAAGAGTCTGCATAGGGACATGGGAGGCCATAAAAGTGTGATCTACCAAGTGTGATAAAATCATCTATAACAGGCATGGAAGAGGGTGGCCTCAAACCATGCAAGAATACATGAACCTAGGATTTGTCGTAACTAGTGCTAAAGAAGTGAAAGTATTGAGAATCTGAAAAATCCCACAAGGGTGGGTGTTAAGAATGGTGATGGAGCCATGGAAGACTCTACATATTCCAAATATGCTCCTACTATCATTTTCCAAATGTGAACATTGATACATTCAAAACGTACAACTCCCCCTTATGCAAGTAGGGGTGTTGTTTTTTGAGCATAGAGGTGACTACTAGATTAAGGAGCACTAAGGACTCTCCTTACTCTGTCTGAGGTAATTTATAATATGGATTGAAACGAATTCCAAGGTACCTGTTGGTCCCCATTTTGTCACTATTTTTGGGTTCAATACTTAGGATATTGACATATTTTTTGCTACTTTTTAGTGTCTTTTACACCATGCAGCTCCCTCTGCAAGCTTCAGGTATGACTAAATTAGGATTTATGTCAATTCTATTTATTATCATCCTTTTATGGTTTCATTGGTTAAAATTGGCATAATAAGAAGTGCATTTGCTATATTAATTCATGTGTCTTATTCTCTGTAGGTTATATGGTCTTTTTGATGACCTAACAAATAGGCACGCGTTCAACTGAGTATATGGAGAGCGTGCCCAGCTTGTTGTCTAGATCATCAAACAGACCATGCATTTTTTGGTAGCATGTTTCTGTGTATTAAGAGCATGAAAATAGCCAAAAATTGTCATTGCCAAGTGTCGGTATCTCAGCATTCTTCTTCTTCTAGAAGAGGTGCTCATTGCATGACACCTCGATGCAGTCTTTGATTCGGATTGAATTTATGAACCACATTACGCACCTGAAGGAACTCGATCTGTGAGAAAAGAGGGACGGTTAGATGTTGGTTGTTATGCACTTATTTGACATTATGACTGCCTTATCATGACTATCAGTCGACCAATAAAGGGTCGACTTGCTCGTCCCCATTGAACAATGTATATATAGACTATGTCATGCGATTTAGGGGAGCTTTCGAAAGTTTTAGAGTCTAGAATCTGAGTTTTTTCCTTTTTATCAGTTCAATCTAAAAAAACTCTGTAACGCCACGTTTTATTCTAATGAAATTCTTCTTGTGTTGTATATGATTGTGTTCGATTAGAAGAAGCATAACTATGTTCGATAGGAGGGCCCCCCGACAAACAGAGTCTTTAAATCTTTGTGTAGGTTTTGTTATTTCTTTCCTCTGCAATTAGTATAATTCTGTTCATGAGTTGTTTAGTTTTATTTCTATAATCGTTGATGTTTCCTGTAGCATAGATTTCAATTTAAAATAATGTTGAGCTTGTAGGTTCTTTTTATTAAATACCAAATAGTTGCATTTAAGATAGCTTTCAAGTTTTTTGCAGAGTGTTTCGATTTCTAGATTAAATTTCTTTGATTAGTTATAATCTAGTTCTGCTTATTCCAGTTTTTACCATGAATCTGCTTAAGAATATGTTAGTTTGTTTTGAATTATGAAATTATTTTAGGTCGTATTACTATGGAATGCAGTCATTAAAGTAGGTTTGATTCCTCTTTTACATTACAGTAGTACATGCATGGGGTAGTTGCTCTTCAATAAAGCATTTAAATTTACTATTTCCTTAAAAGTTTTAACATTTTCTTTAAACAGATTGTCATACAGACAGTCTTTTCCACCTTTTATACAAACCTTCATTTCCACCTGTTATACAGTCACTCATTCAGTCTTGTGTGTTTTTAATTCATTTTAAAGTTTATCTTTCCAGTTTTCTGATTCTATCTAAATAGTAATGGTTAGATAATGTTTATATTTTATTTTAAATACCTTTAGATGAGATTGTTTAAAACTTCTTGTTAAAACTCATTTATCCTTCCTCTTTCTTTGAACTAATGCATAGTAATGATATTATGTAAATTAACTCATTGTATTGATATGTAATTGAGCCTTTAATTCAAGTTGTTCCTTTAGTTTTAAATTACATGCATTAACAGATTAGGTGTTTATAATTTTTTTCTTTTAAATCATACAATTGTGAAAAGGATCTATAAGATAGAACTCAAATCATCTTTGTAAGTCTTCTGTTTGTCCATAAAATATGTCTACCCTCATATAATATTTTGTAAGTAGGAGTCACTTGTGTATAAACAATCAAGTTTACTATTTCATGTAACTGGGCATTTCTCTGTTTACACATTTTTTGTAGAAATCAAACTAGACTTAATTTCCTTTAGCTTTTATACTTCTTTTGAGAACCATTTTGATACCTCTCCTACCCCAGTTCCTATTAAAGTAAATGCCTACCCTCGGAATAATCAAGGAGAGTGGAATTAAGACGATTTAGTTAGTGCATGTAGAGTTTCTATTTGGTCATTGTAAATCCTTTTTAATATTAGTCATTTTCTCAAGTAAAAATCAATCTCTCTAGATAGAATAGTTTATTGTCATAACAATGTTTATATCTAGACAGTTATAAATAGTTTGATGTCACTTTTGTTTGCATTGACTTAATTAGGTCCTTACAAGTTCAACTTAAGATCTTTAGCTTCTTACCACGACACTCTCTACCTTTGCATATATTTTGTAGCAACTCTAATCCTACTAACCCCGGTTGATAATTAAATATTAGGTAAACTATTCAAGACAATATTTTTCCCAACAGTACCATTGTCCTTGCCTCAACTCTCAGAATATAAGGTAATGGTGTTGATGAGAGTTGAAGAATCATAATAAGACAAGGGCCCTATCTGACAAACCAAGATCGTGTTGTAACTAAGTGTTACTAAATGACCTAACACAATATTAGTTGATATGGATGGGGTTCATATTTCCTTTAATCGATGATAAACTAGGGGAAGAGTTGACGGAGGGGTATCATACTTCAAGCGAGGATGTAGCGGAGGGAGACAAACTACATCTTATGGGATTTATTAGGGACATAATACTTGGGAGAGTGGTGTCTAACAAAGTCATGATTATGAGGTACTGGGAGACTCAACGACATTGATCAAAGGAGACCGGGGGGTTGCTTCAAAAAGAATCAATTGGTTCCCACATGTAAGTGAAATGGGAACAATTTGTACAGAAAAAATATTTGGTGGGGTCCCTATGGTTTTGAGCATGTCAGGGGATCGATTTGATGATGGGTGGGGCTCCCACAGGTTTTGGTGGGTCAAGGAGTCAATTTGATGATGGGCGGGGTTTCCATGATTTTGAGTGAGTCAAGGTACCTTTTACAAGATGAAGTGAGGAGTGATTTGTAAACGTGAAGATGGGTGCCCCATGAATCAATTTTATGTATAGTGTTCCTGCGGGAATAATTGAGAAGAATTGGTCATCTCGAGGAGAAAGGGCCCCATTGTTTTCTCAGCAGGGGTTATGATATACGGGAGATTTGTAGATTGATTGAATTCTCATGGAGGGATGAGATGGATGCAATGAATCTTCTTTGTATCTTTGGCCAAGAAATTTGGTTATGTGGCATTGCTTGAGGTAGGGGAGTAAATGGAAAACTATGGATTAATTTGCTTCAAGAAAATTACTTTGGTGGGAGGGGATTCCTCAAATTTGTGGGGGGGTACGACATCATGGGTATGAATTTATGATGAATGTTTACAAAGGGAAAACACTCATGCAGGGAGTCAGAGTGGTCCTCAATTTTGGCGTTGATGGCAAAGAAAAATTGGGATATTGATGAATCCAAAATGATGTCAGGGTTGTGGTTAGCAGAGGGAAATAGTGATGTCGAGAAGCGAGTTCTATGATAATACCTGAGGGAAAAATATTGCATTGCTACTAATGGAAGTTTATTTTGACATGTTCTAAGAGTGATCCTGCACACATGATGCACATACCAAAGTGTAGTGAAAGACATGACAAAGGTACAGACAATGCAGAAGTAAGAACTCAAAACATGGCGCACTTGTGAGGTGTGTTGGCTTGTGGGTAAAACTTCTTCAAATACAGCCAGTTGACAGGTTTGTTGAGTGTTATACTAAAGTAATCGGATTCAGGACACGAAATCCAAAGGCGATTGTCATTTGTAATATTCATCATCTTCAAT
>LPNX010821759.1:156654-183574 GCA_001517045.1 Pseudotsuga menziesii | reverse complement strand
ATATATATATATATATATATATATATACATATTGAAGATGATGAATATTACAAATGGCAATCGCCTTTATAGGCTTGAGTGTGTAAAATGAAAGGTTACACCCTTTAGAAGCAATAGTTAACTAATTCAATAAATATTTTTTTAATATTTGTTACATTGCCACTCCCTTTCAGGGAGCTTTGTCCTCAAAGTTGTGTTAGTGAAAGATGTAGTTGTCAAAATTGTTCGGATTCCCATGTTGCATCTTCTTCTAGGAGGTTTTTCCACTTTATAAGGTACTCTTTAATTACTCTCGCCCTTAATCTTCTTTCTCTAGTAGTAATGATATATTCTAGTTCAAAAATAACTCTTCCTTCATCATCTAACATAGGAAGTAGTGTCTGTGCCTACTGGTGTTGACCTATCATCCTTTCTAAGCATGAAACATGGAAGGCATTGTGGACATGACTTGATTTTGGTAGCTCTAATGCATATGCCACGTGGATGATCTTCTTATTGATTTAATATGGGCCATAAAATCGTGGAGCTAATTTATTATTTCCTCCTTTTTTAAGTGACAATTGTTTAGAGGGTTGTAATCATACAAATACCCAATCTCTGACTTCGAATTCTCGTTCTGTTTGATGTCGATCTGCTTGTTGCTTCATTCTATTCCTTGCGGTGATTAGATTCTCTTTAAGTATTTGTACAACCTTTTGATTTTCTTCTAAATGGTCATTTACTGAGGCCACCCTTACTTGGTTGGTAATGAGGTCCTTCCATTTTGTGGGTGCATATCCATAGAGGGCTTGAAATGGTGTCATTTTTTTCTGATGTGTGATAAGTAGAATTATACCACCATTCTGCAAGATGTAACCATTGAACCCATTTATTTTGTTTATCAATTACAAAGCGACGAAGGTAGGTTTCTAAGCATTTGTTGATGACTTTTGAATGGCCATCTATCTAAGGATGATAAGATGAGCTCATGTTAAGTGTCATTCCAATTTTCTTGCAAAATTCTCTCCAAAAATTACCTTTAAATTTGGCATCCCTATCACTCACGATAATCTTGGGGAAACCATGTAACTTGTAGATAATTTTACAGAAGGCTTATGCGGTTTCCTTTGCAGAATCAGTTTTATTTACTCGTATAAAATGTGCATATTTGGTTAACCTGCCTACTACTACTAATATTTTGTCTTTACCGTCTGATATGGGTAGACCCTCAATGAAATCCATAGAAATTTCCTCCCACTTCTGGTTTGGTATATGCACCGAATGGAGTAACCCGAAACTTGAGATATTCTCTGCTTTATTTCTCTGACAAGTGTCACACTCTGCAACATACTTGTGAATTTCAGCATTTATACCCTTCCAAAAGAATGATTGCCTTGCATTATAGTAAGTTTTATAAAATCCTACATGTCCAACGACTGGGCAGTCATGTGCTTCTTTACACACCTTGGTCTTAAACCTAGAATTTGCACTTAAGTAGATTCGTCCTTTGTACCATAAGAGGTCATTCTTCCATTCAAACTTTGGATACTGATTTATGTTGTTAATTATGGAGCAAACCTTTATATTCTTAGCATATTTGGTTCAAACTTCGTCCAAAAAATCTGGGATCATCATTGATACGGCATAGACTTGTACCTCTTCATCTTTCCTTGATAGCGCGTCAGCTACTACATTGTCCTTCCCCTTTTTATGTAAAATCTCCATATCGAAGGCAGAGATATTTTCAATCCACTTTTGTTGTTCAGTCATTAACGTATTTTGTTGTAATAAATGTTGTAGACTATTGTGGTTTGCTCAGATTAGGAACTTGCTCCCAACATATATTTTTGCCATTTAGTTAATGCATGCATGATGGAAAGCATTTCCTTGTTGTAGGTAGACTGTAGGTATTCTCTTTTGTTCAAATTCCTACTTTCAAAAGTGATTGGATGACCTTCTTGCATTAGCACATCTCCTATCCAAAACCCTGTAGCATCACATTCATTTACAAATGGTTTTGAAAAATCAGGTGTTGCCAGAACGCGAGTTGAAGACATGCCTTCAACGTTTCAAAGTATTTTCTTGCTTCATCATCCCATTGAAAAGAATTCATTTTTAGGAGATTTGTTAGCAGAGCAATTATGTGTGCATATTTCTTGATGAACCTTTGATAGTAACTTGTTAATCCCAAAAATCCATGTAATTTTGAAACATTCTTGGGTTGGGGCCACTCCTTAATCGCTTGGATCTTCCTTGGGCCCACCTTGAGTCCTTCCTTTGATATTATATGATCGAGATATTCTACTTCTTTCTTCCCAAATGTGCATTTTCACTTCTTTGCATAGAATCCATTTTCCTTCAAACGAGATAAAACCTTCTCTAGTTGCTTCAAATGTTCTTTCCACCTCTTGCTATATATAAGGATGTCATCGAAGAATACTAACACAAATTTCCTTAAATACAACTAAAATAGTTCATTCATAGTTGCTTGGAATGTGGCAGGGGAATTAGTTAACCCAAAAGGCATCACTTTGAATTCATAATGTCCTTCATGAGTTTGGAAAGCAGTCTTCATGATATCTTCTAATCAGACCCTAATTTGATAGTACCCTGACCTTAAATTGAGTTTTGAAAAATACTTCACGTCATGAATTTCATCTAACATATCGTCGATGAAGGGAATTAGAAACTTGTTTTTAATCATTATTTTGTTTAATCCTCGATAATAAATGCATAGTATAAAGGATTCGTCCTTCTTTCGTACTAACACGACTGGAGCTACATATGGGCTTCTGCTCTTTGTGATGACACCACACTTAAATAAGTCTTAAACTAACCTTTCTGTTTCTATTTTGTGATGGTGGTGATACTGATAAGGTTTAAATTTGATAGGGTTTGACCCTAATTTAACCTTGATTATATGTTCTATACTTCTTTCAGGTGGTAGCTGCTTCAGTAAGTCTTCAAATATTTGCTTATATCTCTCGAGTAATTTTTGGATTTCTTCTTTGATATTATTCTGTTCGCATTCTTTTCCTTCCATTTGATGGCATTGGATCACATATGTTGATGCTCCTTTTCGAATGAGTTTATCCATCTGTTGAGATGAAACTACTTGTGTACGTGGTGGTTGGAAACCATGTAGTTTATAATTTTTTTCCTTGCCATTTAAACTTGATGAAATGTTTTTGGTGATTAGCAGAGTATGTTCCCAATGTTTGTAACCATTGGACTCCCAAAACGATATCCACTCCACCTAACGGTAATGTGTATAGTTCTGATTCCAAATTGAAGTCCTGTATTTGGAGTTTCACTTTGTGACATTTTCTGACTTTTTTGATTTTCTTTCCATCTGCGACCATCACTTTCATGTCTGGAACTGGACGTACAAACAACTTGAGTTTTCTAGCGAATCTTATATTAAGAAAGTTGTGAGTGTTTCTAGTGTCTATAGCACTATAAAATTTTCATTTTTTGTATGCCCTTTTAACTTGAGAGTCTGTGGTTGACTAATGCCTGTCATGGCTTCTAGGGAGATTTTGGGGGTCTCGTCGTTTCCGGATGCCATATTTGCAGTCGCCTCCTCTTCATCTTTTGACTCTTCTTCTTCTTCTTCTTCTTCTTCTTCTTCTTCTTCTTCTAATTCACTATTATCCTCTGCTTCACAAGTATATAATTTCTTCGAGTTGTCCCTAGGGTGACACCTATGTTTAGGATTCCATCTATCTCCACATCATCGACATTTTCCTTCCCTCATTCGTTGATTTTCAAGGTTCTTCCTGTCGTCCCTTCTAGGTGGAGGGATGTATTTTTTTGTATTGTCCTCTGGAGTTGACTCGATGTTTCTTTGAATATGACTTCCCTTTCTTTGATCAGAAGTTGTCAAATTTGGCCTCGGCTGCTTTTGCTTTCCATCTTGTTTCCTCAACATTTGGTATGTCATGCATTTTTAACTCTTTTTGTATGTAAGGTTTTAGTCCTCCCAAATAAGTTTCTAGTTGTTGTTTGTATGTTAACTCAAAGACTCTGGTGGCGAGTGATTCCCATTGGTGTGTGAATTCTTCGACGTTTCCTTTTTGATGTAACCTGGTAAGCTTCAAAAAAAAATTGTCTTCATTGATTCCTTGAAACCTTTTGAGGAAATCATTTTTGACCAAACTCCATGTGTATGTGAAGTTGTTACCTTTCCACCACATATACCAGTTATAGGCATGGCTTTCAAGATACATAGATGCATACTTCAACTTTTCTACATCTATTGTGATGTTATAGATATCGAAGTATTCTTTTACTTTATTTAACCACGCAATGCATTGTTTGTCATTTCCACTAAACTTTGACATTTATATTTTTTATTTGGGGGGATACACTACATAACACTGATATTGATTGCCTCTTGTCTTGTTTCATGGTGGTTATCGTGAATTGTTGGTTGAAGCACACGACATATCTGAATCGTCTTTTTGTTTGCGGTGATCTTTTGTCTTTTTATTTCCATAATTTCCATGAGTGTATTTAACTTGTTGTTCAGTTGGTCTTGTTTTTCCTTCATCCTGTCCAAGTTTTCATCTAGCCTTCTATCTAACACTGAAATGACTTCCTCTTCGATTTCATTTTTTAGCTTTGTAATGCAATTTTTTATTTATTCCTTTAAATCTTCTTGACTCTTAATAATGCGATCATTGAAATCCTTCTCCAATTTTTCAATTTGGGATTTTAACTCCGTCATCATGCTTCTCAGGTGTGGTGGTGAATAATTAGACCCAATTTTGGCTTATGAGGACGAGTAATATTTGTGGATATTTTTTTGTGTGTGCTTGATTAAAATCAAGTGATAGTAATAATAATAATATAGTTATTATTACTATTTTAAAAAATTAAAATATATTAAATTTACTATTTATATTTATTTAACTATTTATTTAATGGAAGCGTGGATGGGTGGTGGCAAGTGGAACAGTGGAGGAGGGCACCGAGCAGGCATGCAGAGATTGGAGGTGGCATGGAGAAGGGACGTGGAGGAGCATGGAGCGGGAGGTTGCAGAGGGAAGTGGTAGCATGTGGGGGTGGAGAATGGACGGAGGCTAGAGGGGAAGGATGGAGGCTGTAGTGGAAGAGTAGAGAGGAGGGCATAGGTTGAGAAGTAGAGGGGGAAATTAGGTGATGCAGGCAGAAGAGGGGTGAGCAAGGAGTGAAGGTGTGATGCAGGCAAAGGTGGAGCGGGGGGGAACAATTCAGAGGTGACGGAGGATGGGTGGAGTGTAGAAGCGAGGACGTAGAGCAGTATAAGAGAAACGATGGATGGACGGACAACAACAGTTGGTTGCAGTACGACGGTGGCTTGAAAGAGTAGGCGTCTTATCTTTGTTACCAAATGAAGTAATCCGCTTTAGGATACAAAATCCATGGTTGAGTAATAAATAAATATATATTGAAGATGATGAATATTACAAATGACACTCACCTTTATAGGCTTGAGTGTGTAAAATGAAAGGTTACACCCTTTCGAAGTAATAGTTAACTAATTTAATTAATATTTTATTTAATGTTTAATCCATATTTAAGCAGGAATGCAACAGAATACACAAACAACCATAGAAACAAAGATGTAGTGGAAATAACACTTCATTTCATTAATCAAAGAACTAAAACTTGTTTACATATAGAATGGAAATAAACTAGCTAGAGTGCTGGTAGCTTATCTCTGAGAAGAGATGTGGCAGCTACATGCCTCTCAACTCTGTGTTACAATGAGGCTAGAAGGCCTATATATTATTGAGAAACAATGGAAACCCTACACATCCAAAAACCTAACCCTAGGAGGTGAAACGCCAGAATGTGGGCTACATTGAGTAACTTGGTACATCAATTTCCCGGGGTTGTAACTTTGGCATACTACCTCCGTTTGACACGCATGATACATCGTTAGAAAGATCTATTCAAGGACTACATCCATAAATGGAAAATATTGAGTCCGAAATGGACTCATATTTTTCCAACCATTCGATGCCGAAAAAACATCGTTTAGGGCCTCAATATGACTCCGAATGTTTAGGACCCGAAAACTACCAAAAATAGTAAATTGTGCTACAATTAAGGAAACTAGAAAACTAAAAGAAACAATGGTGGGGGTCCAAGTGGAATAGGTGGGTGGCCACCAATATCCTCCTAGATCATTGTTACATATACCTTTATAATCTTGGAAACATATGCCTCGTTGGGGAGACATCGTTAGCTGACGAAGGGACCGGTCCACTTAGGCACGAATTTACCTGGCACAAGTTTGGAATATTTTCGAGCGTTCAACACTAGAACAAAATCACCCTTGCTAAAGGTATGTGAGCCGATGTGATGGTAATATTGGGATTTAGATCAAATTTTCATGGATTCATTTTGTTGTAACGAATCACGTCGTTCCTTGTCAAGGTGTTCTAGGGAGAATAGTCATTGTTCTAGTGCCAGAGGGTTGAATATTAATTCAAAAACTTATTAGAGAGTATGAATTTGACACTCAATAGGGAGGATGACCTCGACTACATGGACTCAGATTAATAGTGTGAATATAGTAGTGATTTTAATAAAGGTTATGTAGTCCCAAAGGGTTGGGAAGAGCATGTGGTGCCAAATAGACGTGTTCTTATCAACTGTGTGTTGTACCATAGTTTTGAGAATTTTGTTGATTGCTTCTACTTGGCCATTGGATTGTGGATATTAAGGGGCATAGAATCATGTTTGAATCCTAGAAGGGAAGATAATTCCTCAAATGTTTTATCCCATAAATGTTTTCCATTGTCAGATACTAATTGTTTTTTTATGCAAAACCACGTAATGACATGGTTAAAGAAGAACCGTGCATTGGTAATGGATTTGCAAGTGAAGATAGGAATGGATTTTTCCCATTTGGTAAAGTAGTCGACCACCACAATGATGTATTTGTGGCCTTAGGTGGAGGTGGGACGACAATCCATGTTGTTGATTGTGGAGCCTGATCTTTATGATTCAGAGATGTTACTTCATCCGTGTTTAGATCCCAACACTTGACGAGGGGTGTGGGGGGCTTTCCCCCACCCCATTTTAGTTGTTAGGGGTGTTATAGCTGATTTTACCACACCTTGTTGATCACATATTTATGGCCTTCAATGTCCCTTTGCAGACTCCTTGGACCCCCTTTGACCTTATTATACTTTTATGTTCCAAGAAAGTCCCCAAAAAACACATGTTTATGTGTATATGCAACTTTAAAGCTATACTCACATGTATACGTAGCTTTTGAGCCAAAACCTGCATACATTGGGAAATGTGCATAAAGCTAAAAAAAATTGGAGTTTTCCTCATAGAGTTCCAAATAACTTGACTCTTGTCCTTCCATATTCCTTGAGAACGCTCGGACTCGACCCTCCATTGCCTATTTGGAGTGCTATATATTGAGCCTCTTGGATACAGTGAAGGAGGAGAAAATTAAGAGCAAGGAAGCTATAGTCCATTGTTGCCTCACTTGGTTATGCTTGAGTGTGTATCCCTTTGTCCCTCTGGAGCACACAATGCTACTCTTCCCAAGCTTGCCTTTGCTTTATGATATTTCCATTGAGAGATGGAGGATTGAAGTGGTGGAGGCCCAGGTGGGAGACTCGGTTTCTCGGGTTTGAAGAAGTGCCAGTAGAGGTTGTCACTATTATATCTCTATTTTTATGAATAGAAATATCAATTTCTTGTCCAATACATGTGCATAAATATGAATATTGTATCCATGGATGTATTTATTTTCTTATACATGATTAATTATATATGCTAGAGTAGGTCTAACACTTGAATATATAGCATGTTTATCTTGTTTGTTGTTGTTGAGAGCGAATTGTGATTGCAAGTATGTTGGAAAATTTCAACAGGGGTCTACATCAACCATCTGGAATAAGGTATGATTCATATTCGTTAGTGTTAGATGCCTTTATTGATCTTTCATATTGGAAAGGATTGATTTCTAGTGTCATTCAGCCTATTGTGGTACACCCCAAGCCATAGGAAGTTTCTCTCTGTAACAGAATTAGCGCCTCCACTGGGGATGTTCCTTGTTTTTCTTTGGGGTTTGGGGGAAAAATGTGCTTGACTTGCTCTCTATTTCTCCCCATTTCTATGTCGCATTTAGTAATATGTTTATCCATTGGCACTCCCCTAGATTGGTTTGACCCTTGGCCTACTTTTTACCACTTTATTCTCTGTATACATAGGTTTTTGGCTAAAACTCACGTACATACGCAGGTTTTTGGTCAAAAGTCAAGTATACACGCAGATTTTTGGCCAAAAGTCGCGTATAGATGCAGGTTTTTTGCTAAAATTCCTGTACATACACAATTGTTCTTCGAACAAATGTGTAAATCCTCCCTTTTGGTTGGGTTAATGTTGTGGGAAGTTGTTGGGTGGGTTGTGAGTGTGGTTGGGTCCTCCTGGGTACTGATGTTGTCTGTTGACTGCTTCTTTTGTGACCAGAGACCGCTTTTTCATTTATTTTTCTTCGAAAGTAGTTCTAGTCATTTATCTCCTTTTTTTTGTTTTTCCATTAGTGCATTAGTCTTTTTGTCTCGGTGCCTTGCTTGGCTTATGTTTGATTCTTGCAGCAGAGACTGAGAATTTTAATGAATTTTATTGCATTTTCAAAACAATTATATAGTTTCATTCTTACTTGCATCTCGCATATGGATTTAAGGAGGTACTTGCATTGGATTGCTTGGATGATATTTGTGTTTAGGATTTCATATAGGAAGGATTGCATTGGCATTTGGAAAGGACTGAATATTTATGCATCTCATGTAGTGGCATACCTCACTTTCTCATTTAGAAAAAATTGCACTTGGCATTGCTTGTTAGGTGTGCACATTTACTTTCACTATTGATCCATAATATCATTGGTTGCACAGTCATTTCCCTTTGAGTAATCACATCCATTAAAATGAACGCTTAAATTAAAATGAATTACACATTTTTCTTTGATAGGGTTCATCAACAAGATTAGGATTTAGAGTCTTGGAATAGTTCATTGTGAGTTAATTCTCCAAGAATACTAAACAAAACAAGTAGATGTTTGTCCAGGTGAGAGAGTGAAATCCTTGGTATAATTAGTGTTCTCAGGAGGCTCCTCTTACACAGGAGTTCATAATGAGGCAGTGTACACGATTGTGGTTGGGATAGCCCCTAGCCACTTTCGGTGAGTGTCAGAGATATTTCCAGGATTGTATTCATATATGGGGGCTTTTGAGGTACCAGTTGGTGCTTTTGAGCTTTGGGCTTTGCTACCCTACCCATACGGTCGATCTTGCTTGCGACTATCCGCTTGAGCATTGGTATCGCAAGGGGTACTTGTAGAGGTTATTCTATGAGTGTCCTGGCCAGGTAGGGGTTGAACAGCATAGTCGCTTTACGCATTGAATTTGAGGGCCACTATAATTGGTTGCACACCTCCGCTTGTAGTGTATGGTAGTTTCATGCCTCTCCTAGGAGAGACATACTTCCTGCATTCGGGAGCTCACATATCCTCCCCTTAGCTTTCTTGCATTATGGTTGTAGATTTTTTTAGGAGTGTGCTCTTTGTGCACTAGTTGGATTTTGGGATCGCGGTTACATGAGTATATTTATTTTCTATTGATTCCGGATCCTTTTATGTTCAGCATGCTTGATATCACTACTAGTATCCCATCACCCGCTCCAGGTCCTAGTGCGGACCCTAGTGTTGGACTGGGGGGCACCACACCCATTTACCTTGCTTGTAGATTTGGGAGTGGTCATATTCCATCCTCTACTCCATTTGCAGAGGATTTTCAATCCCTTAGTCCGGTATTAACACTAGCGTTCACCCTCACAGGGGTGGTAGTGGATACATGAATGTTGGGTCTACACCTTACATTCCTTCTTATGTCTCATCATCCACCGCATTGTTTCCTTTGAATATAGTTGTCATGATCAATCCTCCATATAGTTCAGACTCTTTACTTATTGTTTCTATATGTTTTGGACTAGTGTTGTTGTCTTGTAGGGTCCTTTTTTCTTACACTCTCTCCGAGGCTTTGACCCATTCATGCCCATCATAGGTATAATGTTAAACTGGCATATAGGTTAGGATTTCACATCCATTTGCATTTATGCATTTAATTATGACCGTTTCATCTTGACCTTAGGTAGGGACCCACTTTGTAATGTCGCAAAACCTACATATTGTTATTTAGAAGTGACATTACGTAGGTGGTAGAGCTTTACTATACATTGGCACCCTAGTTAGATCTCATTTGCATTTGGTTCCCATGCTGATATTTCTCCTTTGGGTTTGGGGAGTCCCTCATAGTCCCGCCATGTCCTTGAGCAAGAGCTTCATACTCCTCTTGAACTTTATGCTAGCCATTCCCCACAAGGACTCCCTTGTATATCAAGTTGTGATTGTATTTCATGAGTTTTTCTTGATTTATTGAGCTTTACTCCGACTCCCTGCTTCCGAGTTATAATCCATGTAGCCCGAGCTTGTCTCAATCCTAGCCAAGCAGAGCCTTTTACATATCCTTTGTAGCTTGATCACCCTTTACCGGGAGGAGACCTTCCCCTGAGTGTCCTTATCCTGCACATGATTTAAGCATAGGTATGTTCCACTGCTTGGAACTAGTTCGCTTGCCCGCGACACTCGTCTCCTCCTAGTTGTACACTATAAAGAACTTTTATTATTTTTCAAGCTTTTCGACGTCTGAAAAATTCCAAAAAAAAATAAAAAACATAAAAAGAAAAATGGGAAATGATATTATCTTTGGAATTTGTCGAGTCGTGACGCCTTTGAATAGAGCACTGTATATCACATCCATTGGTTGGGTTGTTAGTTTGACTTTAGGAACTATACTTGTTACTCTAAGTTTTTCTCCACCAACTAATTATGCTTCTAGTCCCCATGGAACCTCTTTTGATGCCTCATATGTCATAGAGATGTACCAGTTTGCATATCGAGTCTATGCTGCCTACCTCCAGTCACCATTCATCTTATGCTCTTGTTCGAAGGAAGTTGAATCCTGAGTCGGACATTCCTTAGTTATATTGACTTTGCATGTTGTCCATTCCTGGTATAGTTACTGGTTTGTGCACATCTTGTTCGTTTGAGTTCTTCCACATTATCCAGTGTTGTTGAGTACCTCGTGTTGGTTAATGGGGGGTGCCTTAATTCCCTCCTTCTAGCGGATTCCATTCCATCGACTTCAGATCATTTATTATGGAATAGGAGTCTAGAGTCCATTTGAGTGCCTTGAGACTTACAATCATTTGTGGTAGGTTCTATCGCCATTGACAGTTTTGGGAATACATCAATGTCCCCTGATCGATGGATCTGTTCAAGTGTTAGACATCAACACATATATTCACACTTGTTAGATTGTACTATGTGCCTTAATTACCATTATCATTATCGGTGGGATATCTCACATCTATTAACGGTATACATCAATGACCAGTAATCAGATGATACACTACTGTGTTTGACCTCAACACATTTATTCGCATAGTAGGACATGTACTCGTAGCAATTTGCGTAGAAGACCTCTACGATTCGTCGCATTCCACATATGCTACCTCATTGATCATGCTAGTATTCATGATATGTCAGCTCTCGTGATCAAATTCCAGTGTATATCAGATATATTTATTCATACGGAGATCTTGATCCATTTTATATTGTACGTGGCGATGACCACACATGACATTTGTATATCATGCTTATTCATGGCCATTGTACTCTTATGTATCCAGGACTGCTATATGTATATTTACAGTCATATGCAGAGATTGATCATTGTATTGTACTGGTGAGTGGTTGGTTCTTCCACCTGGGTCTTCATTACTGCACTTCTGGGATGGATATAATGTATTTTTGCCATCATGTTACCCCTCTGACCTCACACATTAGGGGCCATCTGTTATAGTTGATTTTATCACACCTGGTTGATCACATATTTATGGCCTTCCATGTCCCTCTGCAGACTCTTTGGACTCTTGTTTCCCTTATTATACTTTGATGTTCCAATAAAGTGCCCAAAAAACACATGTTTATGTGTATACGTGACTTTTAAAGCTATACTCGCGTGTATATGCCGATTTTCAGCCAAAACCCGCGTACATCGAGAAATGTGCATAAGTCCAAAAAAAATGGATTTTTCCTCATAGAGTTCTGAATAACTTGACTCTTGTCCTTCCATATACCTTGAGAATGCTTGGACTCGACCCTCCATTTCCTATTTGGAGTGCTATATATTGATCCTCTTGGATACATTGAAGGAGAAGAAAATTGAGAGCAAGGAAATTATAGTCCATTGCTGCCTCACTTGTTTATGCTTGAGTTTACATCCCTTTGTCCCTTTGGAGCACACAATGCTACTCTTCCCAAGCTTGCCTTTGATTTTTGATCTTTCCATTGAGAGATGGAGGATTGAAGTGGTGAAGGCCCAAGTGGAGGACTCGGTTTCTCAGGTTCGAAGAAGTGTCAGAAGAGGTTGTCACTATTGTATCTCAGGTTTTATTAATAGAAACATTAGAGGAAATTTCAACTCAAAATGGGCCTTTTAACTTTTACTGAAATTCCATGTCATCATGTGTTAGCCAATGAAATTTCTTTAAATTTGAAATACCGTATAGGTCTTAAACACTTTTTTAATATAAATTTGGGGATAGGTATCATAAAAAAAACTACTTTTTTTGTTTGTATTTTCGATATATCTCCTCGTGTTTTTACTCAAATTTCGATCGAGAGAGGTCGCTAGATGCGGAATTAAATTCTGGATCCAACGAGTACCCACTCGGCATACTTTTGACGAACCCCGCTACCCCAAAAACAAGAAATACCTAAAAAAATGTGATGATGATGTCATCATCACATTTTTTCAGGTATTTCTTGTTTTTGGGGTAGCGGGGTCCATCAAAAGTATGCTGAGTGGATACTCCTTGGATGCGGAATTTAATTCCACATCCAATGATTTCTCTCGATCGAAATTTGAGTAAAAACACAGGGAGATATGTCGAAAATACAAACAAAAAAGTAGTTTTTTCTTTTCTTCCTCCAAAATTAATAAATATTATTTTATTATTTTAACTATTATTTTATTAATTTTTTTTAGGAGGCCCATTTTGAGTTAAAATTTCCTCTAATGTATCCATTTCCTATCAAATACATGTGCATAAATATGAATATTGTATCCATGGATGTATTTATTTGCTTATACATGATTGATTATATATGTTAGAGTAGGTATAACACTTGAATATATAGCATGCTTATCTTGTTTGTTGTTGTTGAGAATGCCATTGTGATTGCAAGCGTGTTGGAAAATCTCAACAGGAATCTACATCAATCATCTGGAATAAGGTATGATTCTATCCCTTAGTGTTATATGTATTTATTTCTCTTGAATATTGGAAAGCATTGATTTCTAGTGTCATTCAGTCTGGTGTGGTACACCCCAAGCCATAGGAAGTTTCTCTCCGTAACAAGGGGGGTTTATGGGGGGGTATGAATATTTTTGAAGCCCCCCTAGCAAGGGATCAGGGGCAGCGCCCCTGTAGAATATTTAGGAAAAAATGCCTTATAAAATGTTGTAATTCCAAAGTCATGACTTTGTCAATAATGGGTGATTTACATGCCTGTGGTTTTGGGCAGCTCGAGGTATTTTTCAATGGTATTCCCTTTATAAAAGGAAGGCATTATAATGTGGTTGTGTGTTGTATTGTATTGTATCTTTGTAAGAAAAAATATGTGATTATGTGAGAGAGACTATGAGAGAGTAAAGAGGAAGTGCACCAGGTGTGTTGCAGGTTGTATCCCTTCATTTTGTTGGATGGTATAATAATAAAAGGACTGGAAATTTATGTGTGGATGTATCCCATCTTCAGTGAACCATGTTATATTGGTGTCTCTCATGTAATGTGCTTTAATACTTGCATATTGTTTATTGTATATTTGTATTGCTCTATGATCCCATTTTCTAACAATTGGTATCAGAGCTAAAAGGGTCTATTTGGATGGTAAACTCATAGGAAAGAAGGGTTTCTGGTTCGAGAGGAAATATGGAATAAGAAGGAAAGTTTAGGTTCAAGAAATTTAATGGCCAAAAGCTACAATTTTTGCACGATGCAAATGGAGGACTATATATACCAAAAGGATATGTTCCTACAGTTGAGCGAAAAAACAAAACAACCAGTGACTATGAAGGACGAAAAATGGGAGGTTCTTGACAGAAAGGCACTAGGAACAATATAGTTGTTCCTAGATTCATTGGTGATTGAGGAGGATCTCCAAGATCGACTAAAATTAAAATCTTAAAAATGTAAAAAAAATCGTACATCATTATAGAGCTTAGTGAGAGCTTTCTGGTGACGTTCATTTCGTGAAAAACGACCTCCGAATGTGAAAGTTATTGAGTTCTAAATTTATGGAAAAATATGTAAAAGTGGAAAAAAGGTACCACATGGCACACCCATAAGGTGCCACATGGCATGTATAATCAACAAACATGTGACGTGTTGTCACATCCTCAACCCTCCGAACGATGAAGAGGACGCAAGTGAACGTGCAACTAAGCACATGGGCTAACCAAGTCCCATGAAGTTAAACATGTACATAATAAAATATATGGAAATGCATGCGGATGAAAAAATGTTAACATACATAGATAATATACATGTGCAGATGCATGATTTCTTTAACATGCAACAAAAGCAAACACATGCCATCATACATTCACAACATATAAGCATTCATCATGTTCATTCATAAAATAATATAGTTGCAAGGATTTAAGTACAATAATACTTATCTTCAGGAAATCTTGCCCCACAACAAGCTATGTCGCTGCAACGTTCCACCCAACCGTAGGCCAGTATGCTTGTCAATCTCTCAGCAACACTTCCACCCCTGAGATGGGCATGATTCCATAGGGTTTAAAGGAAAACTAGTAGGCTCACACGTAACCATGGGTATACAACTCATCCAAGCCAACACAGTTGGATTTAACAGGTCATGATCCATAAAATACCATGGATTTAGCGGGATATTTAGGGAACTGGAGAAACCGGATACTAAGCAAGTGGGATCATTGAAGAGCTATGGACCTACACCACTAGTTTTATCAAGCATGCTCAGCCTCCATTTCTACTCCCAAACAGTTCAAGACCAACAACCACAAAATACACAACAAAACGCAGCTCTAAGATTTGAGGGAAGCATCACCACCGATCAAAACTAGGATGGCAACTGGTTAATACACAACCTAGACTGAGTGATTCGAATCCAGAGTCGTTTATGGCCCTATCATGGCCAAAACGAATCAACAACAAACCTACAACAAAACCAAATTCATACAGATGAAAACCACGACTTCTCCCCTGCGTAAGAAGAAGGAATACGACCACTATCGTGAAGGTTTCTGACACATACACAGACTTTCCCCAACGTCCAGTGATTCAGACCCAAACCAAAGCGTGAAGAGAACTACACTCAGCCCTGCATGAGGAAAAACAAGTGTCTCTGTGATTGTTCAATGCCCCCTCCCTCCCCCCCCCCCTGCGTGAGTACTGCATGCCCTCCCTTGGTGGAGTATGTGTGTGGGAAAAGGAATGGAAGTCTTGCCAACCACATGACTCCCCATGCATATGTTTCCCAAGGGTAATAACTACCCAACCAACTCTAGCAGAATTAAAATGGTTGGTGGATGAGACAATGAAGGGTGAATAAGACAGAAAGGTGGCTGACATCTAGAGGGTTCACCACTTGACACTTGGTTGTTCCCTAATGGCTCCCAAGGGTTAAACATCCCCCCACCCTTAACCCTAGGAAATCATGCCCTTCTCATCATTGTTGCATCGACATAGCTGGTTGTATGTCTTTTAATTAATTTTGCATATGTACATGGTGTCCAACATTATAACGTGCCTGGCTAGCACAAAATACCATCGGCATCGTCGAAACACAATACGATAATCAATGGTGGGGTGTTTTCCTAGCTCCACACCATGATTAATTACAATACATATACATCATATACGTTCAATGAAAACAGGTTCAAAACCAGGGTGTTACATTCCCCCCCCCCCCCCCCCTTCAATAGCACCGTCCTCAGTGCTTTACAAAACTTGAACCAACAAAAAGCTACATTGGCATCGCCTCAGTGCTCCAATACTTATGAATACTTATAAAGTTTACACATCCAAAATTTCAAAAATTTGCAGATCTGTCTTGCATTCTATCATTTACTCTGAAATTTTAGGACCAATTCCCTTGGCTTACACAAGCTTCTCCTGCGGGTTCCGAGCTTTCATCTCATCCACAAGTCTGGGAACTTTATGGTTGTTACCCTCTTGATGTTCCCTTGTTGGGCAGTTACAGCGGCAATGATGTCCTCCACATTTCCAACATTTCACTAGCTGCTTCATCTTTACATGCTCAATTTCCTTTGAGTCTTCATTCCTGGAATGTTTCTTAATGGACCGATTGGATGAATGCTTCATCATTGGTCCACTTTCATTTCCCTTACATTTCTCCCAGAAGGATTTTTACCTCCTTTTGCAAACAAATAAAGTCTTGCAAAATCTGGTGGTTCATCTCATTCTACATTTTCTGTATCTTGAGCATCTCTCCAATATTTTCTTGGGTCTTGGAAATTGTTTGAAGGAGACTTCCAGCCAAGTCTAATAGCTTTTGGTCTACTGCCATGGTCAATGTGCACAACTAGCTTTCACTTTTATCACCTGTGAAATGCATCATTGTAATTCTATTAGGCCAAGCATAATATAAGCATTAAAACTAGTCAATCAGTTTCCCAATTGACATGGGTGGTCCAAGTCTTATTCATAAGACTTTCATACTTTTCAGGCTTTCCCAACAGGCACATGAGTTCACTCATGTCCATTCTTTGACAGGGAATTAACTACCCCAGCATTCATAATTTATTTTAAGCAAACAAACACATTCTATTTTCAGCCATACATGCATTCAACAATTTTCTATTTTTATAAATGCATCAATATATATATATACATAATCAAAAAAAGGAAAGAGAGATCAACAAGAGTTTTTCCCCTCTTTGTCTTGTTCCATTCTGGAACCCACACCACCACTGTGGTTTTTATGCTCTTAGCCTCTTTCACTTCACCGTGAATGCTTGACCACCCTTTCTTGGTCATGACACTTATTGTATATGGTCTATTCCAGACCTCTCAACCATGGATTCCCTCCACATGGTTTATCTACAACTCTTGGCTGCTAGGAACTACACAGTACCACTAGCACCTTCTTCATCACTGCTCATGTTGAGCTCTCTAGGACGGTCACATGTCCACATGCATCCCTAGGATGCCTTGATAGGCCTTGGTCCCATCGATACCTACACTCAAACATTGAATCATTTCACATGTTTAGTTGATTATCACCGGGTTCATCTCTAAAAAAAAGTTTAGAAGATCATAACTAAATCATATACACATGTATATTCATAAGCAAGAAGCTACAAGATAATCCAATACTTCTGTATTGTGTGTTTCCTCTATCATCCATAGGGTCCTAGTTTGCTTTACAAGCCTCGGGATCTCCTATGGACTTGGATGTTAGTTCAACACGTAGGATTCTCCACAACATCAATAAATTATGTACTGCCAGCACACCTTCATGCCGACTTGGAAGGAAAATTTACCACGACCATTTCTAGGTCAAGGCTCTACTATGGAGCCCTTAGGAATATAACAGCCCTATTTTAGCAACCACTTCACAACCCCTCATCAAAATCCCACAACATCCTCATCAAAATCCCCACAACATGCACAACCTCCACAACATCTCTTACACACATCAACCCTTACACCTCAACCCCTCACAACAACCTTTTTCTTTTGCTCTTTTATTGTGCAACACCAAATTGCATCTGTTAGCCTGATAACACAAGTGATATAAGCAAACCCATCAGCGTTATTTATCTAAAAATGTATCCATATTTCATAAAATTCACTTATCAAGTATTGAAACACCAAGAGTGCGTCCACTCCCTAGGGTGTATTCAATATTGAAAACCCTATCATGACCCGACATCGGGAAAGTGTGCACCCCTTTCCGATGTGAGCCATGTAGGTCCTATTCATACTCTAGTAGTCTATCATAATGGAAATAAAATCAAAACATGTTTTGTATCTTGATTCTAAAAATTAGATATGCATATTCTAAGCTAGGGTCACAAAACACTTATCCATTTGCAGATGCAACCTTTCTTCATTAATGAGGAATGGGGGTTCCCTTCTCCGAGTTGACAGTCCCTCGGTTTTTCCATCCCCACTCATTTTTGCATTCCATATCCCACATATTTCTTACTAACATAATCTCCACCATCCCACTCATATTTCTTACCAATCATGTAGTGCAGATGGGACATTACCAAAATGCCCAATGGAGTTTCACTCGAAACCCATTTTCAAGACATCGAATCCTTCCCATGAAGTTTGGCTCCTACAGGCCATCACACATGGTCTTCCTGCAATGTGTATCCCTGGCACATTCATCAAGTAGCCAAACAGTCAATATACAATCCAAATCTGTTTTTTTCATAACCAAGCAATGTCATAATTAAATTCAATACGAATTTGCAACTCTGTCTACTACAAAAATTGATTTGCTTAGCGATGAGGTGATCCTCATTTGTTTGTCTCTTGCAAGTGGCACCACTCTGCCCATTATAAACTTATGCTTACTAGCATCACACGAAACACCCACTTTTCAACACATTCTTCTGACACAATTCTATACAAGCCAATGGTGATTAGTAATTATCAGTAATTCTCAAATCTAATATTTACAAGTATAAATTGACAATCCGTTATGCACATAGATGATCTTTATAACCATGAGAATTTTCTCATGAGGTTTGGCTATTTCACATGGTAGATTCCGGCCTTCGTCATGGACTTACCCACATTTCCATGCCCCAAACAATCTACCTAAATCTGAACTTCAATCAGCCAAACACTTTGTAAGTCTCTAGGCATATAATATTTCATTGCTACAACAATCACTGAAGCATTTTCAGAATTATAACACTCCAGAATTCAAACATTTCCAACTGTTAACATATCAATATCACCAAATTCATTTACTTCACATGAATCATTATCATACTAAAATTGCAAGGTACAGTCACATAATTTATGCAATTTAAATGAAACTTTTAGATACTCATTATTTCACAGTCATATCATTTTTTCCTTTCCACAGAGCATTTCGGCAGCCCATCGATCATGACTACCCTCTTCATGCACTTACTATTCTGCATTCATAATAGCCCATTAAATGATCCTAGGATTATCCTCAATTCATCATTTCATTAATTATTTAATTTTCAATAACACACGCACCATCCCTATGCATTCATGAAATGCTTCACAACATGTGCACCCACACTTATGCATGCACATTTACAACATTTACTCAAACTTTTCATATGCATTCACTCAATGCATAAATACAAGATTTTTAAAATCTCTTAATGCATATCCACTCAATGCTACCTTGTATTGATTTATGAATGCTATGCATTCAAACATATTATGGCCTAACCATGACTACCTCATATAGGATGCATTACTATAATCAAGACCACCAGTCCTCACTTGTTAAGCTCATAACAAGCATACACAGGGTATGATATATTTTTATATGAATGTCATTCACATGAATGCATTTCGACCTAAATGCATACCATTCTATAATTACTAAATATGGTTCAATGGATTCTTACCCAATCCCCTTTCCACACTTATGCAATCATCATAATTAAACCATTACCTGCATGGCTCCCATTTACACCCTTGATGTTACCAGTTTAGTTGATCTCTTACAGAATATTGCAGAATTCACCCACCAACTTTTTGATCATGGATTTGTTGCCTTATCCTTTTCTTCATAAGGTTGTTGGTCACAGGAAAAAACACCATCAAAATCTTTATACGTGCTCCTTTTTTCGCTGGTCTTACCACCAATACTGATTATCAACCACAATATTTACCATTAGTGATTCATTGCATATGCAAAATCCCACTACTTTTGCCAATATGTAATATCATATGCGTGCAAAACATATTCTCATGCATTGTGCATTGTTTACGAATATGCCAACTAGTACATATTCATGCCATCCATCTAATCTCTGCATTTTCAGCATTACCATGCCATAATATTATGTACACAAAACTTATAAAATATAAATATAGTTAGCAAGATAGGGGTTAAGGAATTGTCCCTTTCCAATCCTTCATATTTTCATGAAATCCCTCTTCCACATAATAGTTGGTTCAATTTCATGGTCTCTAGAAAGAACAAGGAATCATTAGCTATGGTTTTCTCACCAAAAAACAATTCAATACATATACTTATGCATAATATTCCTACATGCTACTTCTAGGCATGTAATTATAGGAATTGTCCACATTGACAGCAACAATTGTTTTTGTCAAAAAAACCACTAGAAATTTTCTGCTCTAAATATCTATGATATATGAAAATCTCATTCAAACTCTGGCAATTCTCTACTATTCTCTGCTGGTTAAGCTTTCCAATTCCTATCCACATGCTCCTTTCTGACTTTGAGTGTTAAAATTACACTACTTCTAAAATGACAATTTTCACCAAATTTCTGCACTTTTACACATAGTTGTATCCTGGAACGCTGCTTTGAAGGTGACTATGATTCTGTAAAATGTGTTGATAAAGAAAAATTGTTAGCTTCATAATTACATACCTTCATCTGGAAAAATCTCATATTGACAACTTTGTCAAAACACATAATTTTATTTTCACAAAGAACGATTGTCTGAAGGGGACGACGGGGGTCAAGGGGGCTCGCCCCCTTTTTTTTGTAAATCCTTCGATTTCACACAATCTAGAGCATAAACAGGCTGCCATTTCTCATCTTTATTCCCCCTAAAACATCACTGAAAATCCTACTGAAATTCCCTATTTTGGAGCAAATTCCATTTTCCTTCTGACGTCTCCTTCCGCTACATCGAAAAAAATTTCGAATTTCACCCACCGTAGTGGCTTGTTCCTCTTTTCCTACCCAGTGCTGTAGCGGCTCCCACTTCATATTTTCTCCACCACTGTAGCGGCTCCTTCACCAACTTTCAGTCACCATTGTTGTCAGATCCCTCTTCATTTTCCATCCACCACCGTGTAGTGGCTCGATCTTTCTTTCTCCTCTGTCGCGTAGCGGCTCCTTTTTCCTTTTCTTTCCATCATTGTGGCTCATTCTTCAACTTTATGATGTCACACATCGTCTTGATCTTCAAATTTATTCCACCACGTAGCAGCTCACTTTTCCTTTTCTTGTCGCCGCCGTTGTGGATACTTTTCTGATTTTCAGCCGCTATAGCGACTCTTCTATCTTCTTCTAGCCGCCTCTGCATCGAAAAATTTTCCAATTTCCAGCTATTGCATTGAAACTTAGATGACAAAAATATTAGCATCCACCTGCCCTTGCAGCTCGAGTCCTAGCTTCCACCCACCATTGCGGCTCGAAGCCCAACTTTCGCCCATTGTTGCAGCTTGAAGCCTGACTTCCGCCCACCGCACAATCACTTAAAAAAAATTCCAAAAATTTTATCTCCGTTTGTGATGAACAGTAAAACACAGCCAATGTATCATCTCTCTCTTGGTGACCCAGCCGCTACAATGACTCATTCGTGAAAACTTTCCCATTGTTGCTGCTCTCCTTTAGCCACCCCAGCCGCTACAGTGACTCACATTTGGCTTTCTCGACCGCGAAGGAAAAATACTTAGAGAAAATTTCAAAAACAAAATTTCTTGTCTGCCTTATTTCCTTCTATATGAACACAGATGTTGGTTCTGCATGGCCCATTGAGGCCCAAAGCTGGAACTAGAGCTCTGATACCAATCTATCACATCCCCGACCCTCCAACCGGTAAAGAGGACATGACTGAACGTGCTAACTAAGCACTCGGGCTAACCAAGTCCCAAGAATTTAAACATGTACATAATAAAATATATGGAAATGCATGGTGATGAAAAAATTTTAACATACACATATAATATACATGTGCAGATGCATGATTTCTTTAACATACAACAGAAGCAAACGCATGTAATCATACATTCACAGCATATAAGCATTCATCATGTTCATTCATAAAATAATACAATTGCAAGGATTTAAGCACAAGAATGCTTATCTTCAGGAAATATTGCCCCACAACCAGCTACGTCACTGCAACATTGCATCCAAACGTAGGCCAATATGCTCATCAATCTCTCAGCAACACTGCCACCCCCGAGCTGGGAATGATTCCACAGGGTTTAAGGGAAAACTAGTAGGCTCACACATAACCAGAGGTATACAACTCAACCAAGACAACACATTTGGGTTTAACATGTCATACTCCATCCAATACCATGGGTTTAGCAGGCTATTTAGGGAACTGGAGAAAATGGCTACTAAGCTAGTGGGCTTGTTTAAGAGTTATAGACCTACACCACTAGGCTTATCAAGCATGCTCAGGCTCCATTTATACTCCCAAACAGTCCAAGACCAACAACCACAAAATACACATCAAAATGCAACTCTGAGATTTGAGGGAAGCACCACCACCGAGCAAAACCAAGATGGCAACTAGTTAATACATATCCTAGACTAAGCGATTCAAATCCAGAGTTGTTTATGGCCCTATTGTGGCAAAAACGACTCAACAACAAACCTACAACAAAACCAAATTCGCATAGATGACAACCATGAATTCTCCCCTGTGTAAGAAGAAGGAATACGACCACTACCATGAAGGTTTCCGACACATACATAGACTTTCCCCAATGTCTAGCGATCTGGACCCAGACCAAAGCATGAAGAGAACTACACTCAGCCCTGCGTAAGGAAAAACGAGTGTCTCTGTGACTGTTAAATGCCCCCTCCCTGCCCCCCCCCCCGCGTGAGGACTGCATGCCCTCCCTTGGTGGAGTATGTGTGTGGGAAAAGGACTGGCAGTCCTACAACCACATGATTGCCCATGCATACGTTTCCCAAGGGTAATAACTACCCAACCAACTCTGGCAGAATTAAAATGGTTGGTGGATGAGATAAGGAAGGGTGAATAAGACAGAAAGGTGGCTGATAGCTAAAGGGTTCACCACTTGACACTTGGTTGTTCCCTAATGGCTCCCAAGAGTTAGACATCCCCCCACCCTTAACATTAGGAAATCATGCCCTTTTCATCATTGTTGTATCGACATAGCTGGTTGTATGTCTTTTAATTACTTTTGCATATGTACATGGTGTCCAACATTATAACATGCCTAGCTAGCACAAAATACCATCGGTATCGCCAAAACACAATATGACAATCAATGGTGGGGCATTTTCCTAGCTCCACACCATGACTAATTACAATACATATGCATCATATACATTCAATGCAAACGGGGTCAAAACTAGGGTGTTACACATGTCATCCCTAAAGCAGGCCACATGGAGGTTCCAAGGTGACCCAACAGATGATTTGGACCAATGGTCGGCTAACAAGTGGCAGGGTAAGCGTCTATGTGGACCAACCAGGGCTTTCCATGTGGCACCCTGGTTGTCACTTCGTTGGTTTTATTTACCAAAATAGATGGATTCGGGGAGGATGGAACTCCCAACCTCTTCTCCTCCAAAGTATGCACCCTATCTGGCTAGCCATGATCTCTGCATTTATTTCTTAACCTATATTGTTGCCAGTTGTATTTAAGGTTTATGGTTTGTTATTTGGAAAAAGGGTTGGGGTCGAGGGATTTTCCCTCGACCCCATATTATTGAAACCAACAATGAATCCAAGTCATGCCATATAATTGATGGAACCAAGGGTCAACAACATCATGGGCCAACACATATGCCAACACATTTATCAAAGTCATACCATATAACACCACTGCAAATGCCAACATATGACACCACATATATATATCCCATATTTGTTTCCCATAAAGAAAGGAGCAGGTGAGGCCCACGGGTTTGACCTCGAGACCTCCCCCCTACTATCTCAATGCTTTACCAATGCCCTATGGCCCAATCCTTGGTAAGGGATTGGGATGATATTATTTAAGTTTGCAGTGATCCACAAGCCCAAAAAATGGGCATGTGGCCCATTGCTTCAGGGCCCAAAACACTATAAAAACACCATTTTACACAACCATGAAGGGGGAGTTTGATCACGCTATGCATAGTTCCCGAGGAAGGGTATAGACCATACAGTCTGTACAAGTGTAGCAAAGGGTTGTCTCAATTGCATGCCATAGGAGGTCTCAGGAAAAGGTAGTCGAGTTTATACTCATTTTTCTCATAATTTCAAGAGGAACGCAGTGGTGCAATCTATTTCAAGTTTGACTGACATAACTCAAAATTTTTCCAGAAATCATGTATGTAAGATTTTGAAAACTTAATAAGATCAGCCTTCTCATTGGAAGTGGACCGGAGACATAGCCTAGGAGAACTGAACTTCATTATCATTTGTTGTCTACAAATTTTATGGTTTGCATACTTGTTTAATTGATTATGTGGTTTTTATTAAGCACTTAAAATTGTCTTTTAAAAATCATTTTTATGAAGTTAAGCATTCAAATTTCATATGCAATTTTAATGGTTAAAAAGATCATGAAATTTTCATATCAAGTTTGGTATTAGAGAAGCTTAACCATTGCATTGTGAGTTTGTGAATGTTAACAAGATTAAGGCTTCAACATGGTTAAGGAGAACTTGAGTAATTTGATCCAGAAATTGGTTCAAGAAGAGGTAGAATGGATTCAACAAAAGGAGAAGATGGGGCTTCTTCAATCCCATCTGAAGGATAATTTATTAAATCTTTCATGAGAATACAAACAATGGTGGAAGAGCTTTATCAAGATCAGAAGAAGGGTGAACAGGGAGATCCATCTCATACTAAAGATAAAAGATAAGGAGGTGGTGAGGACCCTCCTAAAACTCCACCGTTTTCACCATGTTTTCTTGATGCTTCTTTACATTCTCCATTTGAAAAGAAAAAGAAATTTGATAAAAAAAAATGATTTCAATATGCCTCAATTAAAGCTTGATATTAAGTTTGAATTACGTATTTACAATGGAGAACTTAAATCTAAAAAATTGGATAATTGGATCCGTTAAATAGAAGTTTATCATAGGATTCAAAAATTCGTTGAAGATAGAATCAAAATTTAGTAGGCTTCTCTCAGACTTAGAGGGACCACTCTCATATGGTGGGAGAGCAGATCTCAAGAGGATCTTTCCACGAAAGGTAAAATTATATCCTCTTGGTATGAGTTTACTTTATCATTAAAAAAATAGTTATATCTGTTGCGGCATATGAAGTAATCTATGATGGACTGGCATAATTTGAGGCAAGGTAAAGGACAAAGTGTGCAGGAATACACACAAGAATTCATAAAAAATATCTTTGGTACTTGATATACCTCTCTACACTCACGAACCTCTTCTCAAGTATATAAGAGGATTACATAGTTATTTGTGTCATATGATACTTATGTTTAATTCGACTAACCTTAATGAGGTATGTGTTCAAGTGACTCATATGGAGTCCAAGGGGAAGAATACAAAAGAAAACATTTCCAATAAACCTTTTAAACTAAAAACAAACTAAAAGGTAAAGGAAAAGGTAAGCATACAACTACACTAAAAAAAGAAGGAGAAAAACTTATGTGCACACATTGCCTAAAAAGGGCTATGATGCATCCAAATGTTGGAAACTTTACCCGGAACTCAAGCCTGAGAAGTTTCAGAATAAGGAAGACAAGAAGACCACTGATGTAGCAATCCAACATGATTTGGGATCTGTCTCTGGGGATGAAACTAAGATTGTTGCTACAAGCATTCAAGGTAAAAATCCTTCTACTTCTATTTCAAAGCATGAACTTGTTGTTGTTGAAAGAAAGAGAAGTGAGTTATTTCATATTAGGGTAATCTCTAAACATACAAAGATTGATACTCTTTTTTATATAGGATCACAAGAAAATCTCATTTCAGCATTTGGCTTGAAAGTGAAGGTAAGCGAGCTAAAGGCCAAGTGGGTTCTAGAAGGCATCACTCAACAACGGACCACCTTATTATGCTTAGGATCATTATGGAGGAGTGCCGCGATGATAAATCCAATCTCTTTTGCTGCTTTGTGGACTTTAGAAAGGCTTTCGATACGGTACCTAGAAATAACCTTTGGAATAGGTTAGAAGAGCTTAAGGTTCCTTTCGAGCTGAGAGTTGTCACGATAAGGCTCTACGTGAATGTAATTGCCAAGTTTAAAATCAATGAGGGGTGGTCGAAAGATATTAAGTGTAATATCAGATTTAAGCAAGGTTTCCCCCTCTCCCCTACCCTTTTTGGCATTTACATTGATAAGTTAGAGGGTTGTTTAGAAGAAGCAGGTTGTGCTGGTACGATCTTAGCTGGAATAGTCATCATCCTTCTTCTTTATGCTGACGATATTGTCCTTATGGCAAGGTGTTCTTCTGATCTTGATAAGCAGCTTCGACTCCTCAAAGATTTCTGCTCTAACATGGGTATGGCTGTTAACACTGAAAAAACAAAAGTTATGATTATCAAATCCAAGAATGATACATACGCTAATTTTATGTATGACAATAGCAACTTGGAGGAAGTGTCTTCTTACAAGTACCTAGGAATTGATAGTCATCACAAGATCAACTGGAACTATAGCATTAAGAAAAGGATTAACGGAGGGTGGAAATCTTACTTTGGTCTTGAAAATAACTGTAAAGTTGCAAACCTCATGATGTGGGATAAAAAGAAGCTCCTTTTTGAAACTCTAGTCACTCCTGTCATCTTGTATGGGTGTGAGGTTTGGGGTTGCAACATCTCTAGAGAATCCTGGAGAAAGATCGAGCAAATCCAAA
>LPNX010821759.1:15028-156102 GCA_001517045.1 Pseudotsuga menziesii | reverse complement strand
CAACCCTACTCTAGAAGATCAAAAGTATCTCTCTGTTTTGATCAGTACTAAGAAAAAAATTAACATAGCTAAGATAAGAACAAACTCGCATGAGCTCCATAGTGAAAGTGGTCGTTGGAAAGTCCCTAAAACACCTTGGGTAGAAAGGATCTGCCACCTTTGTGAGAGTAAGAACATTGAAGATGAAAATCACTTCCTCTTAAAATGCCCTGCGTACACCCACATTAGATCCCAGTTTCATAATCTTTGTTACAATACCGACTTTCCTAGCCTTTTATCCTGTCAAAATTATAGTAAGCTCGGGACGCTTCTTTCCAAGCTCTTTGAGCATAGAAATATAACTTTAAAGCAAACTAATTAATTCTCTTCTTTAGGTACGATAGACCAAATTTTGGTCTTAGGGGACGTTAATCATCATCATCATCATCATCATCAGTTAAAAAACTTCATTTGGAAACTAAGTTACACCCTAATCCATATCCACTTGGATGGGTATGTGATAATGCATAACTATATGTTACAAAACAGTGTATACTTAGATTTTCTATGACTTCTATATTTCTTGATGAATTTGATCTGGATGTGGTCCCATTGGATATATGTGGTATTGTGTTTGGTGGTCCGTATGTTTATGATATGAATGCTATCTTTTACAGGGATGATAACAGGTATTAGCTCACCAAATAAGGTGTTGAATACATTGTTTGTGCAGATCGCTTGAAAACTAATCTTTATGTGGTTTATGCAAGTCATATGAAGAGGCTAGTGAATGCTAGTAAGAAATTTGTCCTTATGACAAAGGATGTTGGTAAAAATGAATCTTTTAAGGGATGTGATCCAAAACTTAAAAATGACTTGATTAAAGTCGTATCTGATTATGATATTTTGTTTCAAGAACCTAAAGGGTTACCTCCTAAATGAGAAATCCAACATGAAATTCACTTACAATAGGATGCACATATTCCTAAAATTGGCATGTATAGGTCTTCAGTAATTGAAAATGCAGAGATAAAGAAGTAGGTTCAGGAATCGCTTGAATGAGGGGACATTCGGCCAAGTTCCTCTCTGTGTGGTTCATTTATTGTTTTGGTTCCACAGAAGGATGGAACATGGTGCATGTGTGTGGATTGAGGGGCACTAAACAAAAATACAATCAAGAATAGGTAACCTCTTCCCCAAATTGATGATCTTTTGGATTAACTTAAGAATGCAATTTTTTTCACTGAGTTATACTTGCAAAGTGGCTATCATCAAGTTCAATTTCATGACAATGACATTTGGAATACTGCTTTCAAAACTAAGTAGGGATTGTATGAATCGATGATAATGCCCTTTGGGATTTGTAATGCACCCACAACATTTATGAGGGTGATGAATGATGTTTTTAGGCCCTTTATTTATGAGTTTTTCATAGTCTACTTAGATGATATTTTGTGTAACACCCCAGTTTTTTACCCCATTTGCATTAAATATATATGGTGTAAATATTGTAATTAGTCATGGTGTGCAGCTAAAGGAAAAATCCCCACCATTGATTTATCGTTTTATGTTTCGACGATTAAAATCAACGTCGATGGTATTTTGTGCTAACCGGCACATTATAATTTTGGACATCATGTAAATATGCAATTTAATTAAATACCCACAACTAGCTATGTCAATGCAACATTAAAAGAGATGGGGGCATGATTTCCTAAGGATAAGGGGGGGGTATTTAACCTTTGGGGCCAATGGGGAAAACCCAAATGTCCATAAAAGAACCCATCAAACATTCAACCACATTTTCTTGTCTTATTCAACCAACCCTTTAACTCTCCAAGGAGTAGTTAGGCAGTTATTGCCTTGGGGAAAGGAGAGTATGGGCAACCGTCAGTATTGGCATGGTTGTCAGACTTTGACCCCATGTTTTCCCAAGGGTGTGCTCTCACCCAATTACCCTCACATGGAGGAAGGGAGGGGCATTCTACACACACAGAGGTAGCCACAACTCACCCTCACATGCAAGAAGGAAGTCCCCATGCACTCACGCAGGTACTCGTAATTTCTCTCTAGCAGGCAGTGGTTTTTCTCTCACACAACTGATTTTCCCTCAATCATTTTTCTCCATTCGCCCAAGCATGTTTTTGCAGTCTACTCTATTTTTCCCAGGCTGGGAAATTCGTTTTGGTAATGATCTATGGGTTGGTTTCTTCCCGCACGATTTTTTTTGCTGCATTTCCCCCATCATCTTCTAAGATGGGATTCGTTTTGGTAATGCCCAGTGGATTGAGGAAGAGACCACGTTCTCTTGGGTGTTTTTGAGTTTCGTTTTTGGCCACGTTAGGGACAAAATGTCCCTGGGATACAAATTGTTATTAGTGGGTTGTTTCACCCACCTTGGCAATTCATTATGTTGCCGAATTGTTTTTCCTTAACCCATAATTTTGTATTTTGTTGTGTATGCATTTGTGCTTTGGTCTGAAGCTGCATTGTGTTGTATGGAGCATTCATGTGGACTCTTGGCTAAGTAAGTCCAAGAATCCACCTGTTAGTGGGTTGACTGTGTTTAGATGTGTTTATTGGCTTGAAAATATGTGTTTAGCCTTTATGTGTGTAAGTCTGTGTCCCCTAGTTCCTTGTGGAAATCATGCCCAGCTCGGGGGTGGCAGTGATGCTGAGAGAGTAAGGAGCACACTGGCCTATGGTTGGGTGGAACATTGCAGCAACAAAGCTAGTTGTGAGGAAGCTTCTTCTCAAGATAATTATTCTTGTATTTAACTCTGCAATTGTATTTTCTTTGTAATTTGTCATGAACATGTTAATGCTTGAATGTGTATGCTTCCACTGTAGATTTCGTATCTTATACATCTGTGTATGTTTTTAATATTCATGCATTTTCAATTGCTCTTAATGGGGCTAGTTTTCCCAGGTAAAAAGGATTATGGTAGCATCCTCTTCGTCGGTCAAAGGGTCAGGGAAGTTATAGTGTGGTATCAGAGCTCATGTTGCAGCATGGGCCTCAATGGCCCATGAAGAAGCAGTGATAGAAGCTAGGTTACCTCTACCCAGTAGAGGAAAAATGAGAAACACAGGGAGAATTTCAAAGAAATTCTTCTAAGTATGGAAAATATCGGATGGCTTGAGTTGAATCCATCTGATACGTCGGATGACTTAAGATGATTCCATCCAATACGTTGGATGAAAGTCAGCCAAGTCCACCCAACAAAGGAACCAAGAAGAGAGAAAAATATTTAGAAAAATTTCTAAGTTAGAATTTTGCCGAAGGTCTCGGCTAGGTGGAGCCGAAGGTATCGGTTGGATGGAATAGATGGTCTCAGCTAGGTAGAGCCGATACATCGGCTAACAACCCAATACCCAACCGACAAGGCAAATGGAGAGAAAAAAATTTAAATTTTTTGAAGTGTTAAAAATCCTCGGAAGACGTTTGTTGAATCCAGCCGATACGTCGGCTCAGTTAGCCGAAGGGATGCCGATGGCGTTGGATGAGAAAGTATGAAGGGAGCTGACACGGTGGTGAAAAGAGGAAGAAGAGAAGAATATTTTTGAAAAAAATTCTAAGTCTGAAATTTTGCCGGTGGTCTCGGCTGGGAGGAGCCGAAGGTCTCGGCTAGGCAGAGCCGAGGTGTTAGCAAGGCTCGTCGGAAGGGAGACGACACGGCAGTGGAAAGAGGAAGAAGAGAAGAAAAATCTGAAAATTTTTCTATGTATAGGATATATTAGGAAAAAAATTTCGATGTCGTTCGGGTGAAGCTCTTTAAAGCATCTCGAAAGACAGAGGAAGATCGAGTAGATGTGCATCGGAAGACAAAGGAAGATCTACCCAATGTGCATCGAAAGACAGAGGAAGATCGAGCCGATGTGCATTGGAAGACAAATGAAGATCGGTCTACCGAGACGTCGAAAGAGTTGTTAACTAGTGACCCGATACATCAGATGGTTAGTTGGGAATGGATTCGATCGGATGGAAAAAACTAATTTTTTCAATGGTATTTTTCAGTAGTTTTTTAGTGGAATTATAGGTGCTGAAGAGGCAAAAAATGGCAGCGATCTTATGTGCCAGATTGTGACGAAATCAAAGATTTAAAAGCAAACAAAAAAATGAGGGCGCTGCCCTCGACCCACCCACAAGGGGGCAAGCCCCCTTGACCCCCTTGGTCCCCCTGATATAGTCATTGTTGTAGAAAGGAAACTACATCAAGAGGGAGTGATAATTAGTAGAATTCCTACACTTAGCAAACCTGATGAAAGGCACATTGAGCGTTCATGCCTACAAGAAGAAATTAGTAAGTAATTGTTTGAAATTCTGAGATTGACTAACAAATGCTATTGTTAACACATTTTGCAGAGTCATAGTGCAGATTGAAAAGTTAATCTTGGTTCGACCAAGAGGGTTAAAGAAGGCTAGTGCCAAGAATATTAATAGCATGGATGATGCACAGGATCCCTGTGGACAAGGGAAAGATGCTATGGGGGGGAATCCAAGAGATCCACAAGAGGGCAAAAATCCACTCAAATGCTGAAGATGTGGAGGACCCCATTTGCGCTGGATTTTTCCACATGGGGAAAGGTGTGTAAGGCCAGCTTACAATATCCAAGGTCATGGAGCTGAAGCTGTTGAGAAGTGGGAACAGGAGAGTTCCCCAGGTGTTGTAGCTACCATTGGGAGCCTGAGGGCAGAGTTGCAGGATTGCAAAGAAGAAAATAAAAGGCTAGTCAAGGGTCTAGTAGAGCAAAACCAGTTGACTACCACCATGCTACAGATTTTGGTAGGTCTCCAAAGGCAATTAATCTCTAGGCATCCGTTAGCAGAGGTAGAAGGGAGTAGGAGAAGTTCCCACGAGAGGAATGAGAAGCTTAACCCAAGGAAGAAAGGTTTTAAACCTTCCCACCTCTTGAAGCAACAAAGGAAGCTATCACAAGATGTGATTGATCCGACCAGAGTTATGAGGAAAAATCCAAAGGAACCTCTCAAATGTTGATGATGTGAAGGACCCCATCTGCACAAGTATTGTCCACTTGAGAATAGGAAGGAGGGTAAAGTCCCTAGCACCCAAGAAGCTGAAATTGTGGGTCAAGAAACAGGGATCATTTCTAAAATTTGTGCATTGTTAGAAGACCACCAGGAAGGTCATAACTCAACTGTGGTGGAAGTTGAGGGTGAGAATGTTGAACAGATGGTTTCTGTTTTGATCGACCCTGGATCGACTCATAGCTATATCACCCCTAGATTTATTGAGATGTGCACTTTGAAGAAATCAAGGCATAGAATATTGTGGTTAGTCCCACTAGCCACTGGAATCCAGAAGGATGTCAGTGAGGCGGTAATGAAATGCCCATTGGTCATGGATGGGTTACTCACCTGTGTTGATCTGAATGTTCTGCCACTTGGATCACATGAGGTCCTCCTTGGAATGGATTGGTTGGAAGCACATCAAGCAAAGCCTGATTGCTACAACAAGACTTTTGAGTGCTTGGATGAAGAAGGAAAAATAAGGGTTGTGAAAGGAATTCCAAAGGTGATCTCTGGAAGGAAGTCTCCAGCAATGCAGCTGAAGAAGTTCTATGGGAAAGGTTGTAGAGTGTATGCATCTCATGTTTTGGGGGCAGAAAAGTATGATACTCCTAGGTTGGAGGGATTTCATATGCTATAGGAATTCAGGAATGTTCTCCCTAATGAAATTCTAAGGCTTCCTCCAAATAGTGACATCGATTGTACAATTGAACTTGTGCCAGGTAAAGCACCAGTGTCCTAGACATCCTGTAGGATGAGAAAACCAGGAATGTTGGAGCCGAACATGTAACTACGAGAGTTGTTGGAAAAGAAGTATCTCAGACCAAGTGTGTCTTGGGGAACATCATTTCTAGTTGTGAAAAAGAAAAATAGTACATTTTGGTTGTGTATTTATTTTGGGAAGCTGAGCAAATTCATTATGAAGGACAAGTATTATTTTCCTAGAATTGATGACCTCTTTGATTAGATAAGAGGAGCGAAGGCGTTTTCCAAGATTGACCTAAGGTCTGGTGACCAACAGGTAAGGGTCAATGATGAATATGTTCATAAGGCAACCTTTGGAGAAATGTATGAATCTTGTGAGTTTGTAGTGGTACCATTTGGATTCAAAAATGCACTATCTATGTTTATATGCCTCAGGAATAATATTTTCAGCAGATACTTGGGAAATTTTTTTCTCGTTTTCCTTGATGACATTATTACTTATTCAAAGGATGAGGAAAAACATGTGGAACAATGGAGGTTGATTTTAAATTTGCTCAGGAAGCATCAGTTGTATGCAAAGTTGAGCAACTATGAATTCTATGAAGATGGAATTCATTATTTGGGTCACACTATCTCAGATAAAGGAATATCTGTAGACCTTGAGAAGATTGAGGCCATGATGAGTTGGCCTGCTCCAAGAAAGTTAACATATCTACGATATTTTGTAGGACTTGCAGGATACTGCAGGAGGTTCGCTGAAGAGTATTTTGTAGGTAAAGTTGAGTCTATGTATAGGCTGAGGAAGCCTGCATGTGAACTTGTGGTTCCCTAAGGAAATGGCCTTTCTTGAAGACAGTGGGTAGAATGACCAGAGCAAAGTAGTCTAGTTGCACCCACTGCAACCAAGGCAGGAAACTGCCATGTGACAGAAATCTAACTTTTGGACAAGAATAGATTTTGAACTTCAGATTTTAAATTTTGTTGTTAATTGAATATTGTTAACTGTTTGGCTGATCTAAAATGGTGTCAAGATGACGTGTTGTATGTGAATGTCTAGGTTTTGGGAAGCATGTGTAAGATGGGGATGAGTACTCCCCACTTGCAAAGCCAAACAATATGAGGACGATCTCATGGTTACAAAATATGATATTCTGTGTGAAGCAGAACTGTGAATTCAAATTTTGGATTCGACTATTAATGTTATTAATCATTTGATAATTGGAAATGTATCCAGGCATGAAATAGATTTCAAAATCTATGACTAAATTTTTATGATGACATCTCTTATGAACTGCATGCGTGTATGTAACATAGGTGATATGGTGAAAACATGTACTGGTTGTACATGGCTCCTCGGAAGGATGTACTTGGATACATGGCTTCTTGAAGGGATGTGCCTGGAATAGTTTTGAAAAACTATAACTGCAATTATTTTTATAATGACATCTCATATGAATTGCATGCTTGTATGTAACGCAAGTGAGATGATGAAAATATATACTGGATGCATGGCTCCTCAGAAGGATGTACGGGGTGTATATAGCTTCTCGGAGGGATATCTTTGGAATAGGTTTGAAAACCTATGATTGCAATTATTCTTATAATGACATCTGATGTAAAGTGCATGTCTATATGTAACGCAGGTGAGGTGATGAAAACATGTACAGGGAGTACATGGGTCCTCTGGAAGGATGTACTTGGGTACATAGCTTCTTTCCCCCTGCCAGCTAGGCACCAGTATGCATAACTGGGGACGCCCAAGGTGTAATACATCTGTTTAGACTTCTCTCCACACACATTCACGTCGTAAGGGGACTATCATGAGAGTGGGGGCTCCGTGAAGAGAATAACCCCTAGGTATTATGATGTCCGGAAGGGAAGTTCCTGAGCATTGGTAAGCACTTGGAAGAGGTGCTAGGCCCTTAAGCTGAGAGCTGTCATTAAGAACCCAAGGAGGTGTTAGGCTCTGAAGCGGGGCTGACTAGATCTCAGTTGAGAGATTCTACGAAGATAAGTATTTGATTACTTGGCAAATCCTTGTTGATTTCTGTGATTATTCATATGCATATGGTGCGGTCTGTATTTTTGGAAAATATTGTTAAAGGTTGCATCTTATAGAAATGAATCTGACAAGTGAGTGATTCATTTTTCTATCTAGAAAGGAAGTACCTGAGCTTGGCAAGCACTGGAGTAGGTTCTAGGATCTTAATCCAAAGCTTCCATTAAGCACCCATAGAGGTGTTAGGCTCTAGAGTAGAGCTACCCAATCTCGGTCAAGAGATGCTACACAGATAATTCCAGAGCATTGGTAAGCACTGATAGAAAGTGTTGAGCCTTAAGCAGAGCTTCCATTAAGCACCCAGAGAGGTGTTGGGCTCTAACGCAGGGCTACCAAATATCGGTTGAGATATGTTACACAAATAAGTATTTGGTTTACTTATCAAATTGTTGTTGTTGTTGATTCCTGTAAATATACATGAGCATATGATGCAACCATGGCTTTGAAAATATTGTTATAGATTGCACCTTATATGAATGAATCTGACATGTGAATTAATTGTTGTGGTGTCCGAAAAGGAGGTGCCAAGCTTGGTGAAAACTTAGAAGGAGTTTTAGGCTCTGAAGTAGAGCTGTCAGATCTCGACTGAAAGATATTTTTGGGTGATCCAAGGCTTGCAGCAATTTAGCTACCCTTTAATGCACACCTAGGTGTGCGGTGGGGAAAGGTTGTGAGCGCCATGGTTGTATTAAGCCCAATTGGACACCTGTGGAACCAAAAGAAGATACTTATGCAAGATAAGTATTTAGTTCACTTGAAAAATTCTTATTGATTTTATGTCGATATACATGTGCATGTAATTCATCCATGATTTTTGAGAAACCTTGTAAATCTGGCGTGGAATTGAATCATTGCTCGGGGATTGAGCATAGGTATTGCAGGATTTCCAAAGACATTGGAGATGTTCCACGCTATGGAGAAGGATTCTCTAGGACTAGAAAAAGATTCGGTGGTGTGTATTGATGCATGTAATCACGGACTTGGAGGATTCCATATGCAAGACGACTGCATAGTGGGACCAAGGAGGAGTTCCAGATCGTACCATTGGATAACTAAAAATGTAGAATGAGCACCATGATTCTAATGAGGATACATGGGACCTGGATGATGTTATATGATTGGCACATCCATTTTTGTTTACTCTTGCAGAGCACTAAGGTAGTGCCAGGGTAGCATTTTTGTTCGGTTTTGATGAGCACCGAGGACAGTGCTGTTGAGGGGGAGGGGAATGTAACACCACAGTTTTTGACCCTGTTTGCATTAAATATATATGATTTAAATATTGTAATTAGTCATGGTGTGGAGCTAAAGGCAAAATCCCCACCATTGATTTAGCGTTTTATGTTTGGGCGATTAAAATCGACGCTGATGGTATTTTGTGCTAACCGGCACATTATAATTTTGGACATCATGTAAATATGCAATTTAATTAAATAATCACAACTAGCTATGTCAATGCAACATTAAAAGAGATGGGGGCATGATTTCCTAAGGATAAGGCGGGGGATATTCAACCTTTCGGGCCAATGGGGAAAATCTAAATGTCCATAAAAGAACCCATCAAATAGTCAACCACATTTTCTTGTCTTATTCAAACAACCATTTAACTCTCCAAGGAGTATTTAGGCAGTTATTTCCTTGGGGAAAGGGGAGTATGGGAAGCCGTCAGTCCTGGTAGGGACGTCAGACTTTGACCCCACATTTTCCCAAGGGTTTGCTCTCACCCAATTACCCTCATGTGGAGGAAGGGAGGGGAATTCTACACACACATAGGTAGCCGCAGCTCACCCTCTCACATAGGAAGGAAATCCTCATGCACTCACACAGGTATTCGTAATTTCTCTCTGGTAGGCAGCAGTTTTCTCTCACGCGGTTGATTTTCCCTCAACTGTTTTTATCCATTCGCCCAGGCATGTTTTTGTAGTCTGCTTTATTTTTCCCACGCTAGGAAATTCATTTTGGTAATGATCTATGGGTGGGTTTCTTCCCCCACAATTATTTTTGCTACATTTTCCCCATCATCTTCTAAGATGGGATTCGTTTTGGTAATGCCTAGCGGATTGAGGAAGAGACCACGTTCTCTTGGGTATTTTTGAGTTTCGTTTTTTGCTACGTTAGGTCCAAAACGTCCTTGGGATACAAATTGTTGTTAGTGGGTTGTTTCACCCACCTTGGCAATTCATTCTGTTGCCAAATTGTTTTTCCTCAACCCATAATTTTGTATTTTGATGTGTATGCATTTGTGCTTTGGTCTGAAGCTGCATTGTGTTGTGTGGAGCATTCCTGTGTTATCTTGGCTGAGTAAGTCCAAGAATCCACCTGTTATTGGGTTGACTGTGTTTAGATGTGGTTATTGGCTTGACGACAGGTGTTTGGCATTTATGTGTGTAAGTCTGTGTCCCCTAGTTACCTGTGGAAATCATGCCCAGATCAGGGGTGGCAGTGATGCTGAGAGAGTAAGGAGCACACTGACCTATGGTTGGGTGGAACGGTGTAGCGATAAAGCTCGTTGCAGGGAATCTTCTTCTCAAGATAAGTATTCTTGTATTTAACTCTACAATTGTATTTTCTTTGTAAATTGTCATAAACATGTTAATGCTTGAATGTGTATGCTTCCATTGTAGATTTTGTATCTTATACCTATGTGTATGTTTTTAAGATTCATGCATTTTCAATTGCTCTTAATGGGGTTAGTTTTCTTGGGCAAAAAGGATCATGTTAGCATCCTCTTCGCCGGTCGGAGGGTTGGGGACGTTACATTTTGATTTTTAGTCATACATAGGAAGAACATGTCAATCATGTAAAACAAGTTTTGGATGTACTTGTAAGGGAGAAATTGTACTTGAAGATGTCCAAATGTGAGTTTAGGAAGACATATTTAGTGTATCTATGTTACATTGTAGGGGGTGGTTTACTTAGAATTGATCCCTCTAAAGTGGAGGTCATTGTGAATTGGCCCAAGCCAAATAACGTAATCGATGTAAGAATTTTTTTGGGAGCAACCCAATACTGCAAGAAGTTCATTGGGAAATTCTCCTTCATAGCTTCTCCATTACATTCTTTGACAAGCGTGAACAAAGTCTTTCAGTGGGAAGGAAAATAACAAAAATCCTTGAACACTCTGAAAGAAAAGATTAACACATTTCCAGTACTTGCACTATCAAATCTATAATAACCATTTGAGATAGAGACTGATGCTAGTGGATATTCCATGGGGGAAGTTTTAATGCAACATAAAAAAACCCATATGATATCACTCTAAAACCTTCTCTAAAGCAATAATTAACTATCCTATCTATGATAAAGAATTGTATTCATTAGTACAAAGTGTGAAGAAGTGGAAATATTACCTAATGGGTAAAGAAATAATCATACATATTGATAATCAACCACTACAATATCTTCAATCATAAACTAAGCTACAACAATCAAGTCATTTCAGGTGGATGGGTTTTCTACAACAATTTAATTTGTTTATTAAGTACAATAAAGTAATTCATAACAAAGTTACATATATGCTATCAATTCCTTCAACAAATGCTTCTATTGTCATTCAACAAAGTCCTTTTGTACATTCAAGTTATGTTGAACAACATTCTAAGGATGAAGACTTTAAAGAAGTATATAAATCACTAATGAATGGCTCTAAAAATGAAGAATTGGATTATCATGTTCATGACAAGTTGTGGTATCATCTTGGAAAAATCTGAATTTCACAAAGTGAAAGAGTGCATGTGATAAGAGAAGCTCATTCTTCTCTCATTTCAGGGCATTTTGGTGTAGCAGAAATTGTAGCACAATTACAAAAGTTTTCTTATTGTCCTCGGATGAATGATATTGTGTTCATGTATGTAAAAGGATGTGTTATGTGTGCAACAAGCAAGCCAAGTAATAGAAAGTTAGGCATGTACACTCCATTTCCAGTTCCTTCTCGTCCATGGGAAAGTGTGTCAATGGACTTTGTAGGAGCGTTACCAATGTATAGAAAGGGACATGATTATTTATATGGTGTTGTGGATAGGGTACAGACCATACAGTCTGTACACACATAGTAGAGGGTTGTCTTGATTTGCATGCCAAAGGAGGTCTCGGACAAAGATAGTCAAGCTTATACTCGTTTTTCTCAGAATTTCGAGAGGAACGCACTGGTGCAGTCTATTCTGAGTTTGACTGACAAAACTCAAGTTTTTCCAGAATTCATGTATGTAAGATTTTGAAGACTTAATAAGATCGACCTTCTCATTGGAAGTGGCCCAAAGATGTAGCCCAAGAGAGGTGAACTCCATTATCATCTGTTGTTTGCAAATTATATGGTTTGCATACTTGTTTATTTTCTTATGTGGTTTTGATTAAGCACTTAAAATTGTCTTTAAAAAAGCCTTTTTATGAAGTTAAGCATTCAAATTTCATATGTAATTTTAATGGTTAAAAATATCCTAAAAATTTCATATCAGTCGGTGGATTTCAATATTTCAAAAGAAAATACAACAGAGGGTGCGATGAGTGCATTGGCTAAGCTCTATGAAAAAACCTTGGCTTCCAACAAGGTATTTCTAATGAAGCATTTATTTAATATGAATATGTCAGAAGGTGGATTTGTTTTTTACCATTTAAATGAATTTAATATGGTTACTAATCAACTAAGTTATGTACGAGTGAACTTTGATGATAAGGTTAGGCATAATCTAATCTTTTGTTCATTGCCAGAAAGTTGGAATGGATTGGTCATGGTTGTAAGTAACTCTCTCTCTGGTTCAAACACTCTTAAATGTGATGATGTTGTTGGTGTTATCCTTAGCAAGGAAATGCAAAGAAAAAGCACAGGTGAGACAACTGGTAATATGTCAACCATGGAGAGCAGGGGAAGACAAAGGGAGAGAGGAAAGATTCTAGGTTATCGCAGCAAGTATAGAAAGGGCATACCCAAGTCTAGAAAGATAGAGTGCTAGAATTGTGGTAAGAGAGGATATTTCAAGAAAGACTGCAGAGCTCCAAAGGGCAGCAGGAGACTACTCAGGAAGCTAATGTAGAAGTTGATGTGTTACAAGATGCTTTGATTCTTAAATTATATAATATTAGTGATTACTGGGTAGTAGATTCTTGGGCTTCATGTCATGCTACACCCCATAGGAAATTCTTTCATGATTATGTTCCAAGTGATTTTGGACATGTTTTATTGGGGGATGATGAACCATGTAAAATTGTTGGAATACGTAAGGTACAGATTAAGTTAACTAATGGAAATGAATGGCTGCTAAAAGATGTAAGGCAAGTTCATGTTATGAAAAGAAATCTAATCTCAACAGGGCAGTTGGGAGATAGCGGTTGTTTGTCTACATTTGGAAAAACATAGTGGAAGATCATTAAAGGAGAACTAGTAATAACAAAAGGAGATAGGATAGGTAACTTGTATTTATGTCCTCATAATATCAATTATTTTATCAGTGCAGCTTCCACATAAACAGGTGCAGCATTGTGGAATCACAGTCTTGGCCACATGAGTGAGAAGGAGATGCAGATTCTTCACTCGAGGAAATTCCATCCAGTTCTAAAGCATGTAAGTTTGGAATTCTGTGAGAACTATGTTTATGGAAAACAGAAGAGATTTAAATTTCTCAGGGTTGGGAAACAAAAGAAGACTGAAAAGTTAGAGCTTGTGCATACAAATGTATGGGGACTGGCTCAGGTACAATATCTTGGTGGCTCTTGTTATTATGTTACTTTTATTGATGATGCAAATAGAAAACTTGGGTTTATTGCATTAGACAAAATCTGATATGTTTGCTACTTTTAAGAAGTGAAAAGATTTGGTTGACTATGAGATAGGGAAAATATTGAAGTGTCTCATATCTGATAATGGAGGTGAATACTACAGCAAGCAGTTTGATAGTTACTCTTCAGACCATGGGATTCATAGAGAGAAGACAGTCCCATGAACACCACAAGAAAATGGTGTGTCGAAAAGGATGAATAGGATGATCATGGACCGTGCAAAGTGTATGAGATTACATGCAAGGTTTCCCTTATAGTTTTGGGTTGATGTTGTAGATACTATTGTTTACTTAATAAATAGAGGGCCTTCAAGGGATTTGGATGGTGTAATTCTGGAGGAGGCATGGATAGGTAAAAAGGTAAACTATTCATTTCTCAGAACTTTTGGTTGTGAAGCATTTTTCATGATTGATAAAGAAAATAGAACAAAGCTTGAGGAAAAATCCAAGAAATGCACCTTTATTGGATACGGGGTTGATGATTTTGGTTATCTCTTGTGGGATTATGAAAATCACAAAATCATTAGAAGTAGATATGTGGTATTCAATGAAAAGGTTATGCACAAATATTAGTTGCAGGGAAAGAAATAGGAAAAGGAAAACACAGAATACACAGTGCTTGATGAAATCAAAGAAAATGAAGTTCCAAACCAGGTTAAGTAGACCCCCTGAACAATTCTCTCCTTCATTGTATTATTTATTGATGATTGCTTTTGGTGAACTAGAATTTTATGAAGAAGCAATGCAAATGGAAACTAAAAAGAAGTGGGAGCAAGGCATGAATGAGGAGTTGGACTCATTGGTAAGAAACCATACTTGGGATTTGGTTGAGTTTCCTACATGTAAAATAACATTGCAGAATAAATGGGTTTACAAGTTAAAGGAAGAAAAAGGAGGAAATAATGTTAGATTTTTAACATTTAAGCTAGCATTATATTAGGATCTTTAACTAAGAGAATAACAAGCACAACAATCAAACACAAGAGACAATGAACACAGTGTTTTTCCTCGGGGAAACCATAAATGGAGAAAACCCCATAACCTCCTAAGAGATAGAATCAGCACCAAAAGTAAAACCCCAAAAACAGTAAGATGATCTCCTGACAGCAGTAGCCTCTTTCTTTCTAGCCCTAGCAACTTCTTCTCCCTCACCAATGCGCTACAACTAAGTGTGAGTGAGTGTGTGATAAATAGAGAGACTCACTCTCTATTTATACTAATTCTTGACTTGACAATAACTCATTAGGGCCGACTTCACTAGGTGAGTCTAACAACCCTAGGGCCCTGCAACTGCGGGGACTTTAACGCTTAATCAATAGGAGGGTTACCCACAATGACTTGAAATGACCTGTTTACATTATAGAAACTCCTAATCGGAACATCAGGGCATGACATGACTCAATTACATTACAAACACTTCCCAAAATAAACATTGGGGTACAATACATAAGAAATACAAGTGAATACATTCCGAAGTTACAATTACATCAACACTCCCTATTAACTAGGAAAGTATTCTCTCGACACAATTTATCAGCACAAGAATTCTTCTCTTTATCATCAGGATCATCAACGAGTCCTCATCATCTTCAATTCATCTTCATCTTCAAGTCATCTTCACATGGATATGGATCATCACTCGATATGGATCATCACCACTAGATCTAGATCATCTCTAGTTCTAGAACATCTCTATTGGATCATCATCACGGGTGCTATCTCTTGATTCTTCCTGTCATAGAAATTTCTACAGAGCCAGCCCTTTTTCATGTTGGTTGTAGGCCTAGCCTCCATGTCGGTATTTTCTAGCACTTATATCTGACCCTAAGTCAGAATTTCCCACCCAGCACTTACATCTGATCATGTAGGAACCAATCCTATAATCACATCAGAAAGGTATGCCCAGCACTCACATATGACCATCTGGGAACACATCCCACAACCCTGTCAGAAAGGCCCAGCACTCACATCTAACAACCAATGTCAGAAAGGCCCAGCACTTACATTCAACCATGCGAGGAACCATTCCTCCATGCCAAAAGGGCTCTGCACTTACATTCGACCACGCGAGGAACCAATCCTATGTGCATCTCAAAAGGGCTCTGCACTTACATTCGACCATGCGAGGAACCAATCCTATGTGCATGTCGAAAGAGATCTGCACTTATATCTGATCATGTAGGAACCAATCCTATAGTCCCATCAGAATGTCCCTGCACTTATATCTGATCATCTAGGAACCAATCCTACATTCACATCAGAATGGCCCTCAGTCCCAGACTGAGTATTCCTGGTAACTAACCAGGTGCCTCCATTCCAAGAATGGCATTTAGTGCTTTGATCTGATCATGTAGGAACCAATCCTACAGTCACAGCAGAATGGCTCAAAAATCATATCTGACATGCGAGGAACCAATCCTCTCGTCATGACAGAATGGCTCAGCCCTTACATCTAACCATGGAAGGAACCAATCCTCTCACCATGTTAGAATGGCTCATGGACTCATCACTTCCCTTTGGAGGGAACCTCAATCTAGAGAACACCAAGCTTCTCCCTGAAGTACTCAAACTTCACTCTAGCCAATGGCTTTGTCAACACATCAGCTATATGTTCATCCGTCACAACATATTGGAGCTTCACTGCTCCTCTCTGCACCATATCCCTGATATAGTGATACTTGATCTCGATATGCTTCAACTTGTCATGGAACACCGGGTTCTCCGACAACTTCACACAACTATGGTTGTTGCAATGTATACAAGTAGCATCCAACTGGAGATCAAATAAATCAGACAGTATCTTCCTCAGTCATACTGCCTCACAACTAGCTAAACAAGTTGTGACATACTCTGCTTCAGCTATACTCAGTGCCCCACAGGATTGTTTCCTGCTAAACCAAGAGATCACACATGATCCCATACTGAAGCAACACCCTGAAGTGCTCTTCCTATCGATGGCACTTCCTGCCCAATATAAATCAACATAACCCTCTAGGTTAATCTTCTGATTTGCCTCATACTTGAGCCCATAATCAACTGTACCCCTCAAGTACCTCAGAATATGCTTTGCAGAAATCAAGTGAACATGTCTCGGATCTGTCAGGAACTGGCTCAAGGATTTCACGGTAAATAAAATATATGGTCTCATGTTCATCAAGTACATCAAGGACCCAATAATCTGACGATACATCGTAGAATCAACCACTTCTGATGAAGCATCACTCAATAGATTCTAGTCTGATGCCATAGGTGTGGTCATGGCCTTGCAGTCCATCATCCCAAACCTCTTCATGATCTCTACTGCATACTTCCCTTGTCCAAGGGAGATTCCATCCACATTCTACCACACCTCCATGCCGAAAAAATAGTGCATCATACCCAAGTCCTTCATTTCGAACTCAGCAACAAGCTTCATCTTCGTATCAGCAATCAACCCATCCATACCTGTTACAAATAGATCATCTACATACAGTTGGAGTATCATTGGGTTTCCATTTTCAACCTTGTAGTAAATGTTGGAATCTGCTTTACTTTTGGTAAAGCCCAAACTAGATAGAAATCCATCAATACAGTCATACCATGTCCTGGGTACCTGTTTCAAACTGTACAGGGATTTCTTCAATCTACACACATGAGACTCCCTGTCACATGCCCCAATTTTGCAAAAACAATTTTATATTATTTGAGGAACAATATGTTAAATTTTATGCTAAGTTGTAATTCATGACCCAGTGGGGTCAAGGATATTTTATGTAAATTCTGAATATTTTATTATAAATAAATAAATGAGGAGACAATAGATTAGGAGAACTGTTAAAAGAGTGTTTACTGGTCAAATTGGCAGAGGAGACTGGGTGGAGAGAAAACTGATATGTGGCAGCATCCTCAAACCACTTCCAACTGTTGCAAGTGGCAACCTCCCTACATTTGTGGTCATGATTCCCCAAGAAAGTGGAATCAGAGCAGGTGGCTCAATTAATGAAAACTGACCCAAAAGACCTGGGCAATCTTTATAAAAATTCCCATTGAAGAGAGCTGAGGTTGCTCATTCTAGAGAAGTGATCATTCAGGTTGAATGAATGTACTTCAGATAAATTCAATGGAAGGCAAACTTGGAAAGTGTTTGAGGGGATAACTGCTGATTGATCTAGTGCAGCTTTTAAGTTGAAGATTATACTGCTGATAGCAGAGTGTTTTACTGAGGTATTGAACTAGTCAATTGACAGAGGGTTCTACTGTTTTCATTCCCCGCTAGTTCTCAGCCACGAAGACCAAGAACAGGCTCTGGGGTCCTAAGGAAGCGTTGTTTGAGCACTCTCTAGGAGATTGGTAGGGAGGAACGGCCTCCTAAAGCTGTTGTTGTCTGTCCTCAACAGGTTCTATGTTATTTTATTTTACTGTGTTAGTTAAATAAATCTCAGTTTAACTGCTATATGAATGTTAACAGTTCATTTCGTGAAATGTTAGATTAGTATTCTTATTAGATTTTGATAGAAATGAAACAGATTTAGAGAATAATGTGTTAGAATGAAAATAAATTTCTAAACTGTGTTTTTCCACACCTGGAAACCAGGTCGTACTCTAGCACAGATAGAATGCTTTAAGTAGATAAGAGAATGAAAATAGTAGGTAGGATTGTGTAACTGTAAATAGCAAAGTAAATTTATTTCAATGTTTAAAATATTATGAAGGAAAAACAGTGTTGTGATTTATTTGTGTTGTGACTATTTTTACTAAGCATAACTAAATAAAAATGCAGAAAAGAAACAGTAAACTACATTAGAGTTACAGTAATAGTATCCTGATAAAATAGAATCTTATAGAAGATAACATCTAAGTTTATAAACAAGTTATTAACCACACAGTTTATCCATTAAATCTATTAACTAAAATCTTAAACTATTACTTAACATAAACAGGAATTAGGTTTATGTTTACAAACCCTTTATTTATGAAAAGTAAATAGAGTTACAGAGTTAATGTTTTAATCCTTACGGAACTCTGAATCATTTCTAGAAGTTACAGAACAGTAAATAAATACAAATGTAAATGTAAACAATAAATAGAATAAAACTACGAAATTACTTATTCAGGAAATAATTATATTTACCAGACAATGTTATAACCTATGCAAGATAAACTTGAGGGTCGAAACCCTAGATTTTCTTTTATCTTTTTATAAATTAATTTATAACAGTTTTTAACATATACATTGATAACTGAGTAAACAAATTAAACTAGAAAACTATAAGTTATGCGTTAGACTGATTACAATCTTATCTCAAAAACTTATAATATATTTATAACTCTTTTATTTTTAAAATACTTCATAAACAGGTTAAATAAACATCAATACACCTGTACAAGCGAAATAGAAGCAAACAGGAAACTGTGCTCAATTAATAATTAATTTAAGAATGCACTTATTTAAGGGTTTCACTTCCAATAAAACCTAACAATTATTTACTTACTGATAAGAGTAAAATTTATAAATTTACATTAAGACTGTTCCACAGTGTTTATATTAATATTATTTATTTATAAACGTAGCATAAATAGTAAATTACTTCACTGTCAGTAGAACGAGGAAATAAAAATGTATTTTACAATAACATTAATTACAAGTTAATGAAATCATAACAATCGCGAGACAGAGCTCAAGATAAATAAAATCTTTATATATAAAACCAACTGTAATACATTGTCAATCCATCAGGCTAAATCCTAACTTAAAAACCAAATACATGTCACGGCTCGAAGGCCAGTTTTACCCAGCATAATAGCAAGGGTTTGCATATAAAACTGGAAATCACATTTCATTAAAAACTCTTAACTATTGAGAAACCAAAACAGGCTTCCAACACTGTAATTTCTCCTCTACAACCCTCATTGCAAGTAGGGTAAAACCCAGTTTGAAAAACAGGACTTACCGGTTGGAGCCATGAATTCCACAGAGGTCGGCCATTGTTTTCCTTTTCACTGAAGTGTAGAGCAATCGAGGGTTCCTGCAACAAGCACATTACTGAGCTTTAGCATGAAGTTCAACTTCAAAACTAAAAACCCTAACTATGTTAAATAACTTAATAAATATTTTGCATAATGAACTTTAAGTTGTCTTTACCTGTGAGACAGGAGAAATCGAGCAATGAGGAAGCTGTCACCAGCCTGTGCATTTTACACGGAGGATTATTTAAACTCTACGCTGAACCTGAAGGGAAAGCAGTGTCGAAAAGCTTAATTTTAACAACCCATGATGAGCCACAAGAAAACTGGACTAAAACTTTGGACAGGCCGAGAGCCAACACACAAACAACAACCACTCACGCAATAAGGTTTACAAGCTCAACGGTTTGCAAGCAAAGACTGAGTAATGAAACCTCACAGCAACATACAGGAGCCACGGAGTAAGCAAGACAAAGAAACAACCTCTAATGGCCGCCAATATAGTCACACAGAGCAGCCCGCAACCTAGCAAAACCTCCGGAGACAAATGACAAGAGAATAGGGTTTCTAGCCCTTAAAAGTCACCAATGCATGGTGGTGAGCAATCCACGTGCCTCCAAATTTTTCAACCACGCGTGGGTTTGGTCTATAGTCGTCTACATTTCCAATCAGCCAATTATTATTACAATGATATACAAATGAACTATGCACATGACTATGGAGTGTGTTTATATATTTATTCACCAATGATAATATAAAAACTATATCCTTGCAATCAATAGTTTCGAGGATTGTGATTTTGGTTAACAATGATTTCATAATGTCGACCTTGGAATGGAGAGGCAATAACCTTGCCTTTGGAACAATCCTAAAGTCGACATTATAATAAACATTCTTTTCCAATTAATAATTTGTGAGTTCACATTGCAAAACGATGATAATATATTTATGTATTATTTAAAACACAAACCTTATCAATTGCAAACGATGGTTTAAATATTAGTTATTTTTTCCAATAACTAACATACATCAATCGACTATGGAGGAAAGGTGTTTAAATCTTAACAAATGAATAATCATGAGGCACGACCGTATTATAAGCTTTTACAAATAGTGTTTTATATGCTAAACTAGCCAATGATAATAATGGAATACTATCATTATTTACAATGACAATTTTTGCTTGTATGTGGTTAATTGGTTCTAGCAGAGTATGGGAATCTTGCTTATAATGTTTCACTTGAGTTATACCTTAGATTAGAATTTCTAGGTAATGTAATATACCATAGTAGATATTATCAAACTACAACTTATTATTAGTAAGGAAACATAATAATAATAGTTTTATTATGGAGTAGAACATGCACATGGTTTGTATTTATAGGATTAACACTAATAAAGTAGTTACCTATGGTTTAGACTTTGTAAAAGTATTGGTAGGTAGTATTCCATCTTAAGACAATGTGTTTAGACTACAAGAACCAAATTTATAATGTGATGGACACTTCCAAGTAGAAGATTTCTATAGGATGCATGTAACAGTTATATTAGAAATATTTACTATCGAGATTCATAGGAACACTTTCTTGAATAAGAGACAGCACATTTAAACATAACATTAGTGTTATAAGCATGTTAAAATAGAAATAAAGTATTACGAAGAACATGAGAGCTAAGCTCACAGTAAGTATCTTTGTTTCACTAAGTATGATAAAAATAATGATCTTATATCTAAAGTTGAATACTGTCTTAGAAACAAAAACTATAGAAGACAATTACTTTACCTCATCAGAGCTTGCTTGTAAATAATCAGTTTATTTACTAGTATTTTAACATGCAACAGATATATTTCTTGCTACTTTATGAATTAAACTTCTACTTGATCGATCGTTACCTGTTAAACCTGTAAGAACCAGCAATACATATGCGTTAGCATAAATGCTAAGTAAGCCCAAGTTTTCAAAGATAGATTTCACCTACTCGCCAAAAAAAGTAAACTTATTAGTAAAACTGAAAGAAATCTGAATGCAGGTCAATCTTATATACATTGTGAAAATGACAGCTGTATTAGTTATCATAATATGAAACTGATTAATACTAAACATTAGACTGTTTCATTTTCTGCTAACCGCTAGCAATTAGTAAACTGTGTATTCAACATTTTATGTTATCTTAAAAAATTTAAATTTTTATGAAATTTTGGGGTTATGACATGTGGTATCAGAGCACAAGGTTCAAACACTAGGCCTTGATGAAGCTCAACTTGATTTTATGAAACAGTGTATTAAATCATTTTGTTGATGTTGTTTTCTTTTAATGTTATTCAACAGAGAAATTTGTTTCTGAGTTTAACAACAGGTATGGAAATACTGGAGGAATATGCAGAAGAGGAATCTCCCTTTACTGAACAAGAAAACTTACAAAGAGAATGCATACAGGAAGACATAACCACTAATTCCTCAGAAATTTTACAAACAGTAAAAGAATTAAAATCTGAAATGGAATCTGTTAAAAAGGAAAATGAGAGGATTTTGAGAGCTCGGGAGGAGCTGAATCAAATCCTAACAGAAATATTTCATGTTGAGGGAAGGGGTTAAAGAGATGATTCAGAAGATATAAGTTACCAACATAAGTATAAAAAGGGTAAACAGACTAAAAATGAAAGTAGCTCATCTTCAGAAGTATTTGGTGATCAAGGTAATTTTCATTCCACTAGTGATAGTAGTGATGACCACCATTATACTAAAAAGAGAAAATATAAACCTTATGAGAAAATTTCTTGAGAGTTTAAAAAGATCAAACCACCAACATTCAATGGGGAAACTGAAAAGGGGGAGGAAGCAGAATCCTGGTTATCCGGGATGAAGAAGTACTTCCAGATTTATAACTATTCTAACCAATTAAAGGCTAGAATGGCTATTTATAATCTATTAGGGAAAGCTGATATATGGTGGCAAGATTTAAAGAGAGTGAAAGGAATAAAAGAGAAGAACATAAATTGGAGTACCTTCAAGAATTACTTTAAAAAGAAATTCTTATCTGAACAGTACTGTGAAGAGAGAGCAAAAGAATTCTATGAGCTTAAATTAGGTACAATGACTATGAAAGATTTGAACAGTAATTTTTTAAGTCTGCTTATGTATGTGTCATACCTTATAGATGAGAAACTGAAGGTATAGCGGTTCCTCAGCTGCTTACCTTATCACATCAAGGATAGGATTGAATATGACAATCCAAAAACTCTGGAAGAAGCTATGAGGAAAGGCAATTTCTGTTATGAACAGAACCGGAAAAAGGAGAGCATGGCCAATTGGAAGGCCAAAAAGAATAATAATAATTATGATCAAAAGAAGAAAGAATTTGTGCCCAATCGGAATTCTAAAAATAATAAGGCCAGAAACTTTCCTAACAAGAACTTCCAAGGGAATAAGAATAATTCACCAAATAATCAAAATAATCCAAAGGGTAAAGAGTCTGCTAATAATCATGGTAATTACACAAAGAACTTTGAATGCAAATAACCCATAAAGTGTTGGGAGTGTAATCGCCCACATTATGCCTCAGGCTGTCCTAATCGAAAAAAGGTTGTTAGTAATATCCATAGAATATAGGAGGAGCTGACTATTGGAGGCTTAGCAAGGACTATGCCTAGGATCAATGCAGCCTTGAAGAATCGACAGGCAGACTATCAAACTTCCATGGTGGAAGTAGAAGGTAAGATAAACCAAACCCCTATAGCTATTTTAATTGATCCGGGAGCTAGTCTAAGTTATATTTCACCTAAATTGGTAGAAAAATGTAAGCTACCTGTTGAAAAATTTGAAAGTTCTTGGTTGGTTCAGTTAGCCACTGGTGCAAAAAGGAAGGTAACTTGTTTTGTAAAGAAATGTGCAGTAGTTATGGATCAATTTGAAACTTTTGTAAATCTTAATGTAATACCTCTTGGTTCTTATGACATACTAATCGGTATGGATTGGTTAGAGCAATATAGGGTGATCTTAAATTGTTATGATAAAACCTTTACTTGTATAAATAATGATGGAAAATCAATAAGTGTAAATGGAATCCCTAGAAAAACAACCATAAGGCAGATTTATGCTCTGCAACTTAAGAGAGCTGTTAGGAAAGGTTGTAAGGCTTATGCAATAATAGTAACTAATGAGGAAAATCTAAATAATATAGATAAAATAAAATTGGAGGATATACCAGTTTTAAAAAAGTATGCAGATGTATTTCTGGAAGAAATTCTTGGACTACCTCCGAAAAGGGAACTAGATTTTACCATTAAGCTGGTACTGGGTGCACTACCTAGCTCAAAGGCCCCTTATCGGATGAACATAATTGAACTTAATGAACTTAAATCATAATTAAAAGAAATTATTGACAAGAAGTATATTCAACCCAGTGTGTCTCCCTGGGAGGCACCTGTCATCTTCGTTAAGAAAAAGGACAAAAATCTGCGACTTTGTATAGATTACCGTCAATTGAATAAGATGACTATTAAGAATAGATACTTGTTGCCTCACATAGATGATTTGTTTTATCAACTACGAGGAGCTACAGTGTTTTCAAAAATTGATTTAAGGTCTAGATATCACCAAGTTAGGATTAAAGATGAAGACATCTTTAAAACAGCTTTTAGGGCTCGATATGGCCATTATGAGTTTGTCGTCATGCCATTCGGGATTACTAATGCCCCAGCTATTTTTATGTGTTTAATGAACAATGTGATGCATAAATATCTAGACAAGTTTGTGGTCGTGTTTATCGACGACATATTAATCTATTCAAAATCTGAAGAAGAACATAAGGAACATTTAAAAATTGTTTTGCAAGAGTTACAAGATCAACACCTCTTTGCAAAGTTTAGTAAATGATGACTTATTTAAGGATAAAATCCAGTACTTAGGTCATGTGGTGACTAAGGAAGGAATTTCGGTGGATCCCAAAAAGATAAAGGCGATTGAAGATTGGTCGGTTCCTAAAGATGTGACTAATGTTCGATCCTTCATGGGAATTACCGGTTATTACAGGAGGTTCATTGAAGGTTTTTCGAGAATCGCAAATCTAATTAGTTCTTTGCAGAAGAAGGGAAAGAAATTTGATTGGAACCAGAAATGCGAGGATAGTTTTAAAAACTTAAAAACTTTATTAACCAGCACACCTATTTTAAGAATATCTGATCCAAATAAATATTGTGTAGTGTGTACTGACGCCTGCAATGATGGTTTAGGCGGATTATTGACTCAAGAAGGGCATGTTATTGCTTATGAGTCTAGAAAATTAAAAATTCATGAAAATAATTATGCAACTTATGATTTGGAATTAGCTGTTGTTATACATGCTCTAAAGATGTGGCGTCATCATTTAATTGGAAGAAAATTTATTCTAATGACCGATAATAAAGGACTAAAATATCTTTTAGATCAGCCTAATCTGAATGCTAGACAAGCTAGGTGGCTAGCTTTTCTAAGTGAGTATGATTTCAAAATTCAGCACATTAAAGGGAAAGAAAATAAAGTTGTCGATGCATTAAGTAGAAATGCAAGGCTGAACTTTACAGCAGTTATCAGCACTTATACAACAGATCTGGAAGAACAGCTTAAAGCAGGGACAGAACAGGATGAAATTTACCAAAATTTACAAGTAAAAACGAAAGAAAATCCAACAGAAAGCTTAAGTAAAGGGTACAGTTTGAATGAAAAAGGATTTTTACTATATAAAGACAGAATGTATGTACCTAATGTACCTAAATTTAAGTTATTAATTTTAGATGAAATCCATAAAACTCCATACCCAGGCCATCCAGGTTATCAGAAGACTATAACTATGTTAAGAAAATAATATTTTTGGCCAAACATGAAGACTGAATTGGCAGAATATATCGCTAGGTGTTTTGAATGTCAGCAGGTAAAAACTCAACATCAACACCCAACTGGATTACTTCAACCATTGCCCATTCTTAGCTGGAAATGGGAGATAATTAGTCTAGATTTTGTTACTGGACTGCCTAAAAATCATAATTTAAATGACTCTATAATGGTAGTAGTTGACAAATTGAGTAAATCCACCCACTTTATACATCTTAAAACTACGTATAAAGCTGCAAACATAGCTGATATCTTTCTAAAGAAAATTTTTCGACTGCATGGGATACCGAAAGTTATAATCTCAGATAGAGACACTAAATTTACAGGTAAATTTTGGAAATATATGTTTAAAGGTAAATACTACACTGAACTTTAGTACTTCATTCCATCCTCAAACTAATAGACAAAGTGAAAGAGTAAACCAAGTACTTGAAGATTTACTAAGAATGTATGTAAAGGATCAGCAAGGTAAATGGGAGTATTATTTGCATCTGGTAGAATTTGCTTATAATAATAATTATCAAGCGTCAGCCAGATTTAGTCCTTTCGAAATCTTGTATGGAAGGAAGTGTAACACTCCTATCTCTTGGAGTAATCCAGTGGAAAGATTAGTATTAGGTCCTGAACTATTGAAAGAAATGGAAGAAATTGTAAAGCAGGTACAAGGTAATCTGAAAATTGCGCAAGATCGACAGAAAAGTCAAGCGGACCTTAAAAGAACTCCAAAGGAGTTTCAGGTAGGTGAACATGTGTTCATCAAGGTGAGACCCAAAAAGAGCTCTCTGAGGTTGGGTAGTTGTGCCAAAATAGCACCTCGTTACTATGGTCCATTTGAAATATTGTCCAAGATTGGACAAGTAGCTTATCAATTAGCATTACCACCGAATTTAAGAGTTCATAATGTTTTTCACATTTTTGTATTAAAGAAATGTGTTCATGATGCTACTCATGTTGTTAACTAGAATGATGTATAGGTGGAACCAAAAGGAGATTTTCTAGTAGAACCGGACTGTATCCTCGAGCAGAGGGAGATCACACTTTGGAATCGCACCATTGGTCAGGTCAAGGTGCAATGGAAGCACCTTAGTCCAAAGGAAGCCACCTGGGAATTGGAAAGTAATATGCAGGATGCATATCCAATTCTGTTCCAGGGGAATTCTGAGGATGAAGAATAAATAACATCGAGGACGATGTTATAAATTAAGGGGGTGTGTATGTCACATGCCCCAATTTTGCAAAAACAATTTTATATTATTTGAGGAACAATATGTTAAATTTTATGCTAAGTTGTAATTGATGACCTAGTGGGGTCAAGGATATTTTATGTAAATTCTGAATATTTTATTATAAATAAATAAATGAGGAGACAACAGCTTAGGAGAGCTGTTAAAAGAGTGTTTACTGGTCAAATTGTTGGAGGAGACTGGGTGGAGAGCAAACTAACATGTGGCAACATCCTCAAACCACTTCCAACTGTTGCAGGTGGCAACCTCCCTACATTTGTCATCATGATTCCCCAAGAAAGTGGAATCAGAGCAGGTAGCTCAATTAATGAAAACTGACCCAAAAGACCTAGGCAATCTTTATAAAAATTCCCATTGAAGAGAGCTAAGGCTGCTCATTCTAGAGAAGTGATCATTCAGGTTGAATGAATGTACTTCAGAGAAATTCAATGGAAGGGAAATTTGGAAATTGTTTGAGGGGATAACTACTGATTGATCTAGTGTAGCTTTTAAGCTGAAGATTATACTGCTAATAGCAGAGTGTTTTACTAAGGTATTGAACTAGTTAGTTGATAGAGGGTTCTACTGTTTGCATTCTCCACCAATTCTCAGCCAAGAAGACCAGTAACAGTATCGGGGGTCCAAAGGAAGCATTGTTTGAGCGCACTTCAAGAGATTGGTAGGGAGGAACAGCCTCCTAAAGCTGTTGTCGTCTGTCCTCAACAGGTTATATGTTATTTTATTTTACTATGTTAGTTAAATAAATCTTAGTTTAACTGTTATATGAATGTTAACAGTTCATTTCATGAAATTTTAAATTAGTATTCTTATTAGATTGTTATATAAATGAAATGGATTTAGAGAATATTGTGTTAGAATGAAAATAAATTTATAAACTGTGTTTTTCTACACATGGAAACCAGGTCGTACTCTAGCACAGATAGAATGCTTTAAGTAGATAAGAGAATGAAAATAGTAGGTAGGATTGTGTAACTGTAAATAGCAGAGTAAATTTTTTTCAATGTTTAAAATATTATCAAGGAAAAATAGTGTTATGATTTATTTGTGTTTACTGTTTTTACTTAGCATAACTAAATAAAAATGCAGAAAAGAAATAGTAAACTACATTAGAGTTATAGTAAAAGTATCTTAATTAAATAGAAGCTTATAGAAGATAACAGCTAAGTTTATAAACAAGTTATTAACCACACAGTTTATCCATTAAATCTATTAACTAAAATCTTAAACTACTACTTAACATAAACCAGAATTAGGGTTATGTTTACAAACCCTTTATTTATGAAAAGTAAACAGAGTTACAGAGTTAATGTTTTAATCCTTACGGACCTCTGAATCATTTCTATGTTACAGAACAGTAAATAAATACAAATGTAAATGTAAACAATAAATAGAATAAAACTAAGAAATTACTTATTCAATAAATAACTATATTTACCAGACAAGCTTATAACCTGTGCAAGATAAATCTGAGGGTCGAAACCCTAGCTTTTCTTTTATCTTTTTAGAAATTAATTTATCACGGTTTTTAACATATACATTGATAAATGAGTAAACAAATTAAACTAGAAGACTATAAGTTATGTGTTAGACTGATTACAGTCTTATCTCAAATACTTATAATATATTTATAACTCTTTTATTTTTAAAATACTTCATAAACAAGTTAAATAAACATCAATACACCTGTACAAGCGAAATAGAAGCAAACAGGAAACTGTGCTCAATTAATAATTAATTTAAGAATACACTTATTTAAGGGTTTAACTTCCAGTAAACCCTAACAATTATTTACTTACTGATAAGAGTAAAATTTATAAATTTACATTAAGGTCATTCCACAGTCTTTATATTAATATTATTTATTTATAAACGTAGCATAAACAGTAAATTACTTCACTGTCAGTAGAAGGAGGAAATAAAAACCTATTTTATAATAACATTAATTACAGGTTAATGAAATCATAACAATCGCGAGACAGAACTCAAGATAAATAAAATCTTTATTTATAAAACCAACTACAATACATTGTCAAGCCATAAGGATAAATCCTAACTTAAAACCCAAATACATGTCATGGCTCGAAGTCTGGTTTTATCCAGCATAATAGCAAGGGTTTGCACATAAAACTGGAAAGAACATTACATTAAAAACTCTTAACTATTGAGAAACTGAAACAGGATTTCAACACTGTAATTTCTCCTTTACAACCCTCATTGCAAGTTCGGTAAAACCCAGTTTGAAAAACAGGGCTTACCGATTGGTGCCACGAATTCCACAAAGGTTGGTTGTTGTTTCCCTTTTCACTGAAGTCTAGAGCAGTCGAGGGTTCCTGCAACAAGCACATTACCGAGATTTAGCACGAAGTTCAACTTCGAAACTGAAAACCCTAACTGTGTTAAATAACTTAATAAATATTTTGCATAATGAACTTTAAGTTGTCTTTACCTGTCAGAGAGGAGAAATCAAGCAACGAGGAAGCTATCACCAGCCTGTGCATTTTACGAAGAGGATTATTTAAACTCTATGCCCACCCTGAAGGGAAAGCATTGTCAAAAATCTTAATTTTAACAAGCCATGACGAGCCATAAGAAAATTGGACTGAAACTTTGGACAGGCCGAGAGCCAACACACAAACAATAACCACTCATGCAGTAAGGTTTACAAGCTTGACAGTTTGCAAGCAAAGACTGAGTACTGAAACCTCATAGCAACATACAGGAGCCATTGAGTAAGAAAGGCAAAGAAACATCCTCTAATGGCCACCAAGATAGTCACACAGAGTATCCCGTAGGCCAGCGAAACCTCTGGAGACAAATGACAAGAGAATAGGATTTCCAACCCTTAAAAGTCACCAATGCATGGTGGTGAGAAATCCACATGCCTCCAAATTTTTCAACCACGCATGGGTATGGTCTATAGTCGTCTACATTTCCAATCAGCTAATTATTATTACAATGATATACAAACGAACTATGCACACGACTATGGAGTGTGTTTATATATTTATTCACCAATGATAATATAAAAACTATATCCTTGTAATCAATAGTTTCGAGGATTGTGATTTTGGTTAACAATTATTTCATAACGTCGACCTTGGAATGGAGAGGCAATAACCTTTCCTTTGGAACAATCCTAAAGTCGACATTATAATAAACATTCTTTTCCAATTAATAATTTGTGAGTTCACATTGCAAAACGATGATAATATATTTATGTATTATTTAAAACACAAACCTTATCAATTGCAAACGATGGTTTAAAGATTAGTTATTTTTTCCAATAACTAACATACATCGGTCGACTATGGAGGAAAGGTGTTTGATCTTAACAAATAAATAATCATGAGGCATGACCATATTATAAGCTTTTACAAATAGTGTTTTATATGCTAAACTAGCCAATGATAATAATGATGAATACTATCATTATTTACAATGACAATTTTTACTTGTATGTGGTTAATTGGTTCTAGCATAGTATGGGAACCTTGGTTATAATGTTTCACTTGAGTTATACCTTAGATTAGAAGTTCTAGGTAATGTAATCTACCATAGTAGATATTATCAAACTACAACTTCTTATTATTAAGGCAACATAATAATAATAGTTTTATTATGGAGTAGAACATGCACATGGTTTGTATTTATAGGATTAACACTGATAAAGTAGTTACCTATGGTTTAGACTTTGTAAAAGTATTGGTAGGTAGTATTCCATCTTAAGACGATGTGTCTAGACTACAAGAACCAAATTTATAATGTCATGGACACTTCCAAGTAGAAGATTTCTATAGGATGCATGTAACAGTTATATTAGAAATCTTTACCATCGAGATTGATAGGAACACTTTCTTGAATAAGAGACAGCACATTTAAACATAACATTAGTGTTATAAGCATGTTAAAATAGAAATAAATGTATTACGAAGAACATGAGCGCTAAGCTCATAGTAAGTATATTTGTTTCGCTAAGTATGATAAAAATAACGATCTTATATCTAAAGTTGAATACTGTCTTAGAAACAAAAACTATAGAAGATAATTACTTTACCTCATCAGAGCTTGCTTGTAAATAACCAGTTTATTTACTAGTATTTTAACATGCAACAGATATATTTCTTGCTACTTTATGAATTAAACTTCTACTTGATCGATCGTTACCTGTTAAACCTATAAGAACCAGCAATACATCTATGTTAGCATAAATGCTAAGTAAGCCCAAGTTTTCAAAGATAGATTTCACCTACTTGCCAAAAAAAGTAAACTTATTAGTAAAACTGAAAGAAATCTGAATGCAGGTCAATCTTATATACATTACGAAAATGAAAGCTGTATTAGTTATCGTAATATGAAACTGATTAATACTAAACGTTAGACTGTTTCATTTTTCGCTAACCGCTAGCAGTTAGTAAACTGTGTATTCAACATTTTATGTTATCTTAAAAATTTTAATTTTTTATGAAATTTTGGGGTTATGACACTCTATGTCATTTGTCTCAAAACCGAGTGGCTGCTCTACATACACTTCCTCTTCCACTACACCATTCAAGAAAGCAGTCTTGACATCCATTTGGTGTATCTTCCATTTCATCACTGCAGCCAGAGCAAGTACTGATCTGATGGAAGTGTATCTGGCTACAGGTGCAAAGGTTTCTTCATAATCTATTCCTTCTTTCTATGAAAAGCCATGAGCCATGAATCTTGCTTTATATTTCTTTATGCTGCGATCTGTAGCATGCTTGATCTTCTAGATCCATTTGGAAGTTACAACAGACTTCCCTTCTAGTCTTGGGACAACATCCCAAACATCATTCTTCATGATCGATTGATACTCTTAGATCATAGCATCCTTCCATTCTTTCATTTCTTCCACTTCTTCATAGTTGGAAGTCACATAATAAAGCTACATACCCAGAGCAGGACCTAGTCCTCTTTCTTTGTGATTTTCTTCTAGAGCCCCATATCTTTCTGCACCTTGGATAGCTTCTCGTACCCAAGCAGGTTTCCTCTTGTGAGGATTTTTCTTCTGAGGTGGATCTAGAGGTTCTTGAGGTTCTTCAAATTCTCGATCTTCATCTTGAGTTTCTTCATTCATGGTTGTGTCATGAATTCTAGGTGCTTTTGTTTCTTCTTGTTCTTCAGTAGGTCTCTTTCTGGATTTATTGTAAGTTGAGTCTTTGTCAAATGTTAGATCCCTGCTGATGTCAATATTCTTGAATCCTAGGAAGTATATCCTATAAGCCTTAGAGCTTTCAAAGTATCCCTCAAATATACCCTTCTTTCCTGAAGGATCTAAATTTGTCCTCTTTTATTTTGGAATGTGTATGTACACTGGAAAGCCGAATATTCTGAGATGGTTGACTTCTGGTTTCTTGCCGGAAAATACTTCTTCAGGTGTCTTGTTCTTGAGTACTCTATGTGTAGTACGGTTATGTACATACACCGTTGTTCTAGAAGCTTATGCCCATAGATGCATGCGAAGATCTTGATCATGAAGCATTGCTCTTGCAGCTTCGATGATAGTTCTATTCTTCCTTTCTGCAACCACATTCTCTCGTGGATTATATGGAGTGGACAACTCCCTCTTAATCCCTAAATCTTTGCATAACTCTTTGAATTCATTTGATGTGAAATCCCTAAATCATCTGATCGAAAGGTCTTGATCTTCTTTTTTGTGTGGTCCTCGATCAAGGATTTGAATTCCTTAAACTTGTTGAAAACTTCATCTTTGTTCTTCATAAAGTATATCCATGTATTCCTAGAAAAATCATCAATAAAAGAAACATAGTATACATACTCGCTTAAATAACTGAATGACATTGGACCGCATACATCGGAGTGAATGATTTACAAGATTCCTTTTGCTTTGCTTTTGCTACTTGGAAATGTCTTCTTTATGTTCTTTCCTTTCACACATCCTTTGCAGACTCCTTCATGTTTTGACTGTATTTCTAGAAGTCCTTCAACAGCTTTGCTTGCAAGTGGTAGTGCTCTGTAATGCACAAGTGCAAGCCTTCTATGCCAAAGTTCATTTGGCTCTACTGTGTCATGGACCAAAGCTTGTTCTGGATGGCCCTTCAATTTGTATAATCCTCCTTCTTGTTCTCCAATTACTATTGCATCGTCAATAGTCTTTCCTCTTAGCCACATGAGGACTTGGCCATCTGCAAATGCAACCCTCATGGATTTTGCATCTAATGTCGATATGGAGAGAAGATTCTTCTTTAGTCCTAGTACAAACAAGACATCCTTCATTTTCATAGACTTTCCAGAGTCTAGCTTGTAGGAGGATTCACCACTACCTTTTATGGGATATTGGTATTCATCCCCAAGTTTCACCTTATGGGGTGAAATATGTTCGAATAGTTTCTCAAATGATTCCTTGAATCCTGTCATGTGTTTGGAATCCCCACTATCAATAAGCCAATCTTTGCTTCCATGTGTGACAGTTCCCGTGAGAGCAGAGATCGAAACATATTCTTCATCACTTGAAGAGTCTTCACTTTCTTGTTTTACTCTCTTTCTGGGAGGATCATCACCCTCAGTAGTGTGAGCATGATGTCTTCTTTTGGAGTTATTCTTCTTGGATCCACTCCTATTCATGGGACAATTTCTAGTAAAGTGTCATCTTTCATCACATGTATAACATCTGAGTTTGTATGGATCCTTTTTCACAAAATTATCTTTCTAATGAGAATGCTTACCTTGGTGATGATGATTTTCCCTTCTGCCATTCTTGGAGTGTACTGTGAGAGCTTGATCTTCACTTCCCATATTTTCTTCTCGAGCTGCTATTCGAGCTTCTTCTTGTGAGCATTCTTCCCATAGTCTATTGAACTTTATTAACTTCTTCCTAGCATAGATTCCTTGGATGAACGAATCCCATGGCCTAGGGAAACCATTCAAGGTTGTCATCACAATTTCTACATTCTCCACTTCTTCATCTACTACCTCAAGTTGTTCTTTGATCTGGGAGACCCTTGTAAAGTATGACTGGATGGTCTCCTCATTCTGGATCTTTACATTCGTCAACTGGTTCCTTAGAGCCATCTTCCGGTTTATGTTCTTCCCTTAAAACAATTTGGTTAGGGCATCAAACATAGCTTTAGGTGTCTTGAGGGAGAACACCTGTGGTATGAGGTGATCCTTGATTGAATCAGCAATAATCCTCTTATCCATAACCAACTTCTTCTTATGTAAGGCCTTAACCTCATCTTCCTCTGGAACTAGAACCTCCTCATTGATGTAGGAGTCCAACTCATTTTCTTCCAAGACCAGGGAGATCCTATAATTCCAGGCTCAGAAGTTATCAGCTCCCTCAAGCTTTTCATCAAGATTGGTATGATGAGACATCTTAACTGAGAACCTCAAATAGAAATGCAAAATATTTAGATCTTACCAGGTCAAGATGTCGGATCTGGATTTGGAGCTGAATTTTTGTAGTGTTGGTTCAGGAGCAGATTGGGGTTTGAATTTCCCGAAGTTCTGTCCAACCAAATGATTTGATGTTGATCTCTAAACTTTAATTTTGAGGAATATATCAATCCAGGCCTGGGCTCACTCAAAAACTCCACTTCTGTGGAAAGCCCTAATTTTCGGCACCAGTGTCGGGTCCAAAACTAAAAAAGCTCAGAATCAGATTCTACTTCGACAAAAAGATGCGCCCTAGGGAGGAGATTCATCCTAACCTTATTTTGATAAAAATATATGGAGAGAGATTGAAAAAGTAGGAAGCCCTATTTTCCACATCTACATAGTGTCTTCTTCTCAGGTTAGCTCTGATACCATGTTAGATTTTTAACATTTAAGCTAGCATTATATTAGGATCTTTAACTGAGAGAATAACAAGCACAGCAATCAAACAAAAGAGACAATGAACACAATGTTTTTCCTTAGGGAAACCATAAATGGAGAAAACCCCACAACTTCCTTAGAGATAGAATTAGCACCAAAAGTAAAACCCCAAAAATAGTAAGATGTTCTCCCAACAGCAGTAGCCTCTTTATTTCTAGCCCCATCAACTTCTTCTCCCTCGCCTATGCGCTACAATTGATTGTGAGTGAGTGTGTGATAAATAGAGAGACTCACTCTCTATTTATACTAATTCCCAACTTGACAATAACTCACTAGGGCCGACTTCACTAGGTGAGTCTAACAACCCTAGGGCCCCGCAACTGTGGAGACTTTAACCCTTGATCAATAGGAGGGTTACCCACAATGACTTAACATGACTTGTTTACATTATAGAAACTTCTGATCGGAACATTGGGGGCATGACATGACTCAATTATATTACAAACACTTCCCGAAATAAACATCAGGGTAAAATACATAAGAAATACAAGTGAATACATTCCAAAGTTACAATTACATCAACAAAGAAGTGGTATAAGGATAGACTTGTGGTAAAGGGGTTTGCACAAAAGAAAGGTATATATTTTGATGAAATATTTTCTCTTATTGTTAAAATGATTTCAATTAGGACTATTTTAAGTCTAGTGGTGGTAGAATATTTGCATCTTGAACAGTTAGATGTAAAAACGACCTTACTCCTTGGGGATTTGGATAAATATATTTATATGCAGCAACCATAAGGGTGTGAGGTCAAAAGGAAGGAGAATTTGGTTTGCATGATGAAGAAGAGCTTGTATGGCCTGAAGCAAGCTCCAAGGAAGTGGTATTTGAAATTTGATAAGTTTATGACAAAATATGGTTATAGTAGATTCCATTATCACCACTGTGTTTATTTCAAGAGGATAGATAATGGAAGATATATTATCTTGCTATTGTATATGGATGACATGCTTCTTGTAGGGTCTAACATGCAAGCTATAAATGTTCTTAAAAGGAAACTAGTTAAATCATTTGTGATGAAGGATTTGGATGCTGCAAAGCAAATCCTTGGTATTGAAATAACGAGACATGAAAGATCACAAATTGGAATTGTCTCAGGGTGAGTACACAGAAAAGGTGTTGGAGAGATTTAGAATGCAGAATAAAAAACCAGTTACTACACCTTTGGCCATCCGTTTCAAACTAAGTAAGGAGATGTGTACACGGGAGGAGATAGGATACATGTCCAAGGTTCATTCTTCATCAGTAGTTGGCAACTTGATGTATTCCATGGTGTGCACAAGACCAGATATTGCACATGCAATGGGAATTGTGACCAAGTATATGAATAATCCAGGTAAAGAGCATTGGAGGGAAGTACATTGGATTCTTAGGTATTTGAGAAGTAACACTTCTCACGCATTATGTTTTGGAGGTTCAGATATTGTTCTATGGGGATATGTTGATGCAGATATGGAAGGTGATAAAGATAGTAGGAGGAGCACCACATGGTATGTTTTTACTGTAGGTGGAACAACAATAAGTTGGATTTTGAAACTACAAAATGTTGTTGCACTTTCAAAAATTGGAAGCAGAGTATGTTGATGCTACAGAGGCTAGTGAAGAGATTATTTGGTTGCAGAGGTTCATGGAGGAATTGGGTAAGATGCAGGAGAATAGTAGGTTGTATTGTGACAACCACAGTTCCATTCATATCTCAAAGAACTTAGCCTTCCATTCTAATACTAAACATATAAAACTCAAATACCATTTCATAAGATCTGTTTTGGAATATGAACTGTGAAAGTTGGAAAAGATACATACTAGCCAGAATCCTGCAGACGTGATGAAAAAGGTAGTAACTAGAGAGAAATTGAGTTCTTGCTCGGTTTCTATTAGAATTAAAGCATTAAGGTGAAGATGAGAAATTTTCCAGGTCCAAGGTTTAGAGCATAGTCCAGCAAGTGCAACAGCGATGTAGTTGTTGTGATCAGTCTCTAAGTGGGAGATTGTTGGTTGTGGAGCCTGATCTTCCTGATTCAGAGATTTTATTTCAACCATGTTTGGATCCCATCACTTGAAGGGGAAGTGCGGGGGGGCTTCACCCCCACTATAGTTTTTCAGGGAGATCCAAGGGGAAGCGACTATTTTGGGAGCACCCCTTGGTGTGGGTTCGGGGGCAGGGCCCCATTAACAATAATTTAGGGGGAAAATGTCTTGTAAAATGTTGTAATGACTTGGTCAATAATGGGTTATTTACGAGCCCAAGGTTTTGTGCATCTTGTGGTATTTTCCCATGGTATTCCATTTATAAAATAAAGGCATTGTAATATAGTAGTGTGTTGTATTGTATTGTAGCATTGTAAAACAATCTATATGATTATGTGAGAGAGTGAAGAGGAAGTGCAGTGTGTGTGATGCAGGTTACATCCCTTCATTTTGTTGGATTGTATAATAATAAAAGGACTAGCAATTTCTATGTGGATGTTAACACCAAAAAAGTTCAACTAGCTCTCCATGGTCTAAACCATAGTCATACATCATATTCCCACCATTATTTCCTCCATTTTGACCTTCAAAACTAAAATTCCACCAAATATAGTCAAAAAAATTATTATTCCTTCCTGATAAATGAAGGGAAGTTGAGCATTTATTGTGATTTATCCCCACTCTCTCCAAAAAGGACCAAAAAACCCTAAAAATGAGAATGGGTTAAAAACCATAGATAAATACCATGCACAATAAAATACCATGGGCCAAAAAACCTTGGATTATCCTATAAATACATTGTGAAGGTATCCCCCTAAACACTTTTTGGTCATTCCAGAAACTTTCCTGAACTTTTAGCCACACTTTTTCTCACACTTTCAGTCACATTACTGAGCTCTTTGAAAATACTCCTTGATTGAAGACATTTTCCACCTTTCGCCATTGCTCCCCCATTTTTCCATATTATTCTCACAGTGTATGTTGAGCTTGCTCCATACCCATTTGGATCCATTCCCCCCATTTGATAACCACTTCTAGAGAAGATCGGAGACCCAAATTGTGGAGCTGCGGGACCATTTCCTCAGACGGCTACAATGGCCCACTTCAAAGAAAGGTGTGCTTATTTTTGTTATTTATTGTTAGTTAGATAATAAAATATAAAAATCATAAAAATAGTTATGTTTATTGTCTATTATTGTTGTAATTCGAGGTTGAAAGACACTTCACACCATTGAACTCTACCCTAGGATCTAGATGATTTAGGGTAGGTTCTTTTGCACGTGGTAGTGGAGAAATCAACACTACAGCTTTGGCGACTCCACTCGGCCAATTCTTTTGGATCTTTGTTTTTGTAGGTGTATCTACTGGTTTGTTTTCCTTGGGTACCTTTAGTCGTCACTGAGTGCCTGCCCCCCGACCCAAGCTGACATCCTTTTTCCAAAAAATTCTTAGTTTCAACCAGATCACACTTATTCAGCAGAAAGTTATGACCAGGTTGCACCTTTTTCCCCTATAAGTGTGACCTAGGTTGTGCCTTCTACCTCGATAAGTGTGACCTAGACCCGACTTCTAGATCGCACTTATCCCATCTCTCGGTCACTACTGTGGTCTAGTTTTGTGTAACCTATTGCGCAAAAACCCATGTTTTGTGCAACTTAAGTCTTCTGATTGTTTTTCTTCCCCAATCGTGATTGTCTCACAGTTCTATGCAACCTCAATTGCACCTGTTCCACCAACATGTGCGACCTGTAGTTTTTCAGTCCTTTTTGGTGTTTGAGATCCTTGTTGCAAACCCCTTATCTGTGTTCTACCCCTTCCTAACTTGTTTATGTCCAGATTAGATCCATTACAACCCCCTGGTTTGTTTTGTGGTCCTATTTTCCTTGTATATGAGCCCCCTAGTTGAGATTCGTAGTTGATACTCCCTATGTGTTTCCTACATTCTGATCAATTCCTTATGTGTGTATTTTATTTTCTCGAAGAAATAGTTATTTTGCATGATATTTATTATTATTTATCGGCATTTGTGTCTTGGTCCGCTGGGGTTTATACATGTCATTTGCACACATCTCACACCCTAAAGTAAAACGCTTGGTTCATGACCCCAAGCTAGCCTAAAAATTAACTTAAATCGACCAACATTGTAACCTCATTTGAGGACAAAAACAATCTTGTAGTTAAGTTAGGACACTAGGGATAGGCATCCAGATAACACCCCTTGTTACTTTCATTTGAGACATAGATGTTGTCCATCAGGGGACCAAAATCCTCGTGTACTTGTTGACACACTCACAGCTAGTTTATCGAGAGGCCCCCCACTCTGCGAAAGTAAGCCAAAACAAAGGGGTTCCGAAAGTCATGGTGTAATACCACACTCCACTTTGCACCGAAGCCTAACCCTTCATAGTCCTCCTCATGCATGCCAGAGTATATCAAGTGTCAAGGACCAAAGGGCTTAAATTCTAGGAAACCATCTCAGACATTCCATGAACGAGGTAGACTAGTTACCATTCTTTCTAGGGATCTTGTACCCGAGATCCTTTTTGGTAGTGGGATTCTCTTAGCCTATTGTTCTTCCATTTCATATTGTTTCACTGGGATTTCATCACCCTACTGAGGATACAATTTATGAGGGGATTCCAGCTTGTAGTTAGGAGTTTGCTTGCACTCATACCCCATAGGTTAGTGTGTCATTTTCTTTCTGGGTAGTGTTGCTTGTTGGCTTTCTGGCCACTTTGTTGTATAATTTCTTGTTGTAACACGTTGTTGCAGTTTGCTTTTTGAGATTACTCTTTGGCTTGTGAGCCAGATTACTCTTTGGCTTGTGAGCCACCATTTGAACACTCTCCTTCCACACACTTGGTTGTAGTTGGATTTTTTAGTCTGTGATTACCACTCTTATGCCTACATTCATTACACAGCACACCATCATTGCTCCATCATGCTACTCGCGTAGTGTAACACCCTGGTTTTGAACTTGTTTGCATTAAAAATGTATATGATGTGTATATTGTAATTAATCATGGTGTGGAGCTTAAAAAAAATCCCCACCATCGATTTAACATTTTACGTTTTGGCAATTAAAATCGTTGTCGATGGTATATTTGTGCTAGCCGGCACATTATAAATTCGGCATCATGTAAATATGCATTTTAATTGAAAAACCCACAACCAGCTATGTCTATGCAACAAATAATGAGATGGGGGCATGATTTCCTAAGGATAAGGAGGGGGGAATATTTAACCTTTGGGGCCAATGGGGAAAAGCCAAATGTCAAAGGGAGAACCCATGAAACAGTCAACTACCTTTCTTGTCTCATTCACCCAATCATTTGATTCTTCCAAAAATGGTTGAGTTAGTTAATGCATGGGGATGGGGAAGAGTATGGCAGTCATAAATTAGAATTCAAGAAGTCATCAAATTTCGGAAAATGTTTTACCGACTTGTGGGGAAAGTAAATGCTTGGGAAGGCATGCCCAAGCCATTACTCACCCATTACGTCCATTTTCCTCACCCGTTATTCTTCACGTGGGCTTCCTTCATGCAGTTGAATCTCCCTATGTGTTCATCCTTCGTGTTGGGAGTCATTTTCCTCATTTTTGCATGCCCAGAAATTCGTTTTAGTATTGTTCAGTAAGTGGGCAAGGAAGACTTACATATATCCTGCATTTTCGTGGATTCTTCAATGGATGGGAACCATTTTTACCTTGCTTAGTGGCCAAGAAGCTAGATTCACAATTTTTGGAGCTCCTCGGCATTTTCATCATCATCATTCACCCATGTTGGGGCTCTCTCAAGCGACTGGTAATTTTCTGTGTGTGAAATTCATTTTTTGGGTTGCTGTGTGTGTGTTCTTCCCTCACGTGGGCAGTCATTTCTTCATTCTCCTGGGCTGTGGATTCATTTTTGCAATGATATGTGGTTGGGTTTCTTCCCCCAACATTTTTGTTGCATTTTCCCCACTGATTTCCAAGCTAAAAAACGTTTTTGAATTGCCCAGCGATTTGGAGGAGAGACCACATTCTCTTGGGTGTGGTTGAGTTCGTTTTTGGACACGTTAGAGACAAAATGTTACTGGGAAATTGAATTTGTTGTTAGGGGTTGTTATTACCCTCCTTGGAAATTCATTTTGTTGCCGAACTATTTTCCTAAACCCATAAATTGTGTATATTGTTGTGTATGCACTCGTGATTTGGTCTATGTTGAATTGGGAGTGGAAGTGGGTCCTGACTAGCTTGATAAATCTAGTGCATGAGGAACCTCACTGATGGATCTTGAAGGACGATTATTCCTTACTACACATCCTGAATAACACTTGAAAGGAATGCATAGCCTAAGGGACTATACAGCAGAGAAGGGGATGATTCCTTGTGTTGGAAAATCCAAGTCAGATCTTGTGTAGGTGTCCATAGCTCTATGGTTGAGCTCACTAGCTTAGCAAACAAGCCTTTCCATCCCCTTGGTAGTCTGATAAACCCAAACATAGCTTTGTCTTGACTGAGTTTTGACATATCTTTGGCTATGTGCGAGCCTACTTAGTTTCCTTATTCCTTGTGGGAAACTTGTACAGCTCGGGGGTGGCAGTGTTGCTGAGAGATTAAGGAGCACACTGGCCTATGGTTGGGTTGAACGTTGCAATGACATAGCTTGTTGTAGATGAGCTTCTTCATAACATAAGTATTCTTTTCTATTTCATTTCTGCAATTGTATTTTATGTTTAATGAAAATGATGAACATGCTAAATTCTTGAATGGGACGTAGTTTGCTTCCATTGTATGATAAATAATTATGCATCTATGCATGTTTGAGTTCAAAGCATTTCAATTTTTATCATGTGTATGTTCATGGGGCTAGTTTCCTGGGTATATAGTATTACAGTAGCATAATCTTCGTCGGTAGGAGGTTTGGGGATGTCACAGTGTGGTATCAGAGCTTTGTTGCAGCATGGGCCTCAATGGGCCATGAAAAGCAATGACAGAGGCAAAATTAACCATGTTGAGCACAGGCTAACAGGGAGAATTTAAAAAAATTCTAAGTATGGAAAATATCAGGTGACTAAGTTGAGTCCATCTGATACATCAGATGACTTAGCCAAGTCCATCCAACAAAGAAACCAAAGCAGAGAGGAAATTTTGAAAAATGTCCTAAGTTTGAATTTTTGTCGAAGGTCCCGGCTGGGAGGAGCCGAAGGTCTTGGCTGGGTGGAGCCAAAGGTATCAGCTGAGAGGAGTCGAAGGTCTCGGCTGGGTGGATCTGAAGGTCTCTGCTAGGTGGAACTGATACATCAGTTAACAACCCAAAACCCAGCCGACAAGGCAAATGGAGAGAAAAAATTTGGAAATTTTTCTAAGTGTTAAAATCTTCGAAAGATGTTTGTTGAAGTAGATCCGAGGTGTTGCCAAGGCTCGCCAGAAGGGAGCTAACACATTGGAAGACAAAGGAATATCAATCCGATAAGGCGTCAGAAGACAAAGGAAGATCGATCCTATAAGGCATCAGAAGAGAAAGGAAGATCGATCCAATAAGGCGTCACAAGAAAAAGGAAGATTGAACCAATAAGGCGTTGGAAGGGAAATAAATATCGATCCGTCGAAGCATCAGAAGAGTTTTCAATAGTGACCTGATGAAGTGGATGACTTGTTGGAAGGGATTCGATCAGATGAGTTGTCTGAAGTTCATCCGACACATCATGTGAGAAACCTGAATTTTTGCCAATCGGATGCAAAATATGAGTTTCCAGTGGGATTTAGAGGTGTTGAAAAGGTGAAAATGGCAGCGATCTTATGCACCAAATTGCACTAAGATCAAATATTTACAACAAAAACAACAAAAAATGAGGGCGTTGCCCACAAGGGGGAAAGCCCCCTTGACCCCCGTCGTCCCCTTGAGGCCGTCGTTCTTGGTGAAAAGAAAATTATGTGTTTTGACAAAGTTGTCAATATAGTATTTTCCAATGCAGGTAAGTAATTATGAACTTGTGAGATTGTTATGTAGCTAACAGTTGTGTTATTAACATGTTTTTCAGAACTATAGTCACCTTCAAAGGCAGCATTCTGCATAGAGCAGTTTCAAAAATTCATTCTTGGTTGGTCCAAGATGAGAATCGACGACATGAATGATGCATAGGACCCCTATGAGTTCAAGGAATATGCTAAGGGAGAAAATGTTAGAGTTGGAAATGACGAGACATAGTCCAATGGGAGGAGAAATCAAGAGACTCCCCCAGATATTGTAGCCACCATGAGGAGCCTAAGGTTGGAGATGAAAAGTTGCAAAGAAAACAATAAAAGGATGCTTAAGGCTCAAGAAGATCAAAATCAGGTAAATGTTTCTATACTACAGAGTTTGACAGACATCCAGGGACAGATAAACTCTGGGCGTCAGACAGCTAATTCAGAAAGAAGCAGGAGTAGCACCAGGGGAGATTCCCGTAAAAGGTCCCATGTCTCCAAGAAGGTTTCTAGGGATAGAAGGAATACTCCAAAATGGCCTACTAGTTGGTCATCTGATTCTGAAAAAATCCAGTGGGGATTCAAGCTCTCCATCTCACAGGAATAAGAGGATGAGACATTACAAGAACAATTCATGAGATGAATTCAAAAAGGCAAGGCCTCCTACTTTTAATGGTCAGGTCAAGACTGGTCAAGAAGCTGAGGCTTGGCTTCTTGGGATGAGGAAGTATTTCCAACTTCAAGACTACTCCGGAAATATGAAAGAAAGGGTAGCTATATTCAATTTGACTGGAAGAGCATCCATATGGTGGGAACACCACAGACAAGTAAATAAGGTTAATGAAAGAAGAATTGTGTGGAAACAATTCAAGAAATACTTCAAGCAGAAGTACCTCTCTGACAGGTACTATGATGACAAGATTCAAGAATTCCACGAGCTGAGATTGGGACAACAGACCATGGAAGAGTATGCCAATAAGTTCTTGGAACGATTGAGGTATGTCAAGTACATCAAAGATAAAAAGTGAAAATCCAGCATTTCCTGAGTGGATTGCCTCAGTCTTACAAAGACAGAATTGAGTTTTACGAACCTAGAACTCTGGAAGAAGCAATAAGGAAAGCTAAGTATTGCTATGAGAAAAGCAAAGGTAAACCTGATTATCATAAGACATGGAAGGATAAAAAGAATGAGAAGTCTGACCAAAGGAAGAGGTTTCAAACCTTCTAACTTCAAGAATTAGCAGAAGCAACCATCACAAGCTGAGAAGCAGCCAACCAGAGCGATGGGAGAAAATCCTAGAGATCCACAGCAGAACAGGGAACCTCTATAATGTTGGAAATGTGGAGGACCCCACATGCGCATGAATTTTCCACTCGAGAATGAGAGTGCAAGGCCAACTTACAACATTCAAGAAGCAAAAACTATGGGTCAAGTAGCAAGGGTCGTCCCTAGGATTTATGCAGCACTGGAGGACCACCAGGCAGATCACCAATCAACTGTGGTTGAATTTGCAGGTAATATTGTTGAGCAATCTATTTCTTTTTTTATTGACCCTGGTTTTACTCACAGTTACATTACCCCTAGAGTAGTGGAGATTTGTGCCTTTAAGAAAGTAAAGCATAGAAAATCTTGGTTAGTTCAACTAGCCACTTGAACTAAGAGAAAGGTTAGCGAAGTGGTAGAGAAATGTCCATTGGTCATGAACGGATTGTTCACTTGTGTAGATCTGAATGTTCTACCACTTGTTTCCTATGATGTTCTCATCATAATGGATTGGTTAGAAGCTCACAAAGTGAAGCTTGACTGTTATAATAAGGCTTTTGAGTGCCTAGATGAAGAAGGAAACTCAAGGATTGTGAAAGGCATTCCAAAGGTGATTTCTGTAAGGCAGATTTCAGCATTGTAGTTGAAGAAATTATGTAGGAAAGGTTGCCAGTTGTATGCAGCTCATTTTTTGGAGGCGATAGAGAATGAAAATCCTAGGTTGGAGGACTTTCATGTGTTGCAGGAATTCAGAGATGTGTTTCCTGATGAGATTCCAAGGCTTCCTCCAAATAGGGACATTGATTTCAAAATTGAACTTGTGCCAGGAGTAGCACCAATGTCCAAGACACCCTATAGAATGAGTACACCTGAGATGCTATAACTTAAGATGCAACTGCAAGAATTGTTGGAGAAGAAGTATATCATGTTGAGTGTGTCTCCTTAGGGAGCACTAGTTCTGCTTGTAAAGAAGAAATATGGTACACTCAGGTTGTGTATTGATTACAGAGAGCTGAACAAAGTCACTGTGAAGAATAAATACATGTTTCCTAGGATTGATGACCTCTTTGATCAAATGAGAGGAGCAAAGGTATTTTCCAAGAATGACTTGAGGTCTGGTTACCATCAGGTGAGAATCAAGGATGAAGACATTCATAAGACAGCCTTTAGAACAAGGTATGGACATTATGAGTTTGTAGTGGTACCATTTGGTCTCACAAATGCACCAGCTACATTTATGTGCCTCATGAATAGTGTCTTCAGCAGGTATTTAGACAATTTTGTTCTTGTTTTCCTTGATGACATTCTTATTTATTCGAAGAACGAGGAAGAGCATGAAGAGAATTTGAGATTGACATTGCAATTGCTCAGGGAGCATCAGATATATGCAAAGTTGAGCAAGTGTGACTTCTATAGAGATAGAATTCAGTATTTGGGTCACATTATCTTAGAAGAGGGTATATATGTGTACCCTGAAAAAGATTGAAGCCATTATGAATTGGCCTACTCCAAGAAATGTGACATATGTAAGATCTTTAATGGGACTTGCAGGATAGTATAGGAGATTCATTGAAGAATTTTCCAAAGTTGCACATGCCATCACTTCTTTACAAAAGAAGGGGATAAAGTTTGAATGGATATTGAGGTGTGAAGAAAGCTTCTAGCAGTTGAATAATCTTCTCACCAGTGCACTAGTATTGAAAGTTGCAGACCCAGAGAAAGATTTTTTGGTGTGTACCGATGCATGCGGACAAGGGCTTGGAGGAGTCCTTATGCAAGACAACCACGTGATATGTTCTGAGTCAAGAAATCTGAAGGAGCATGAGAAGAACTATGCAACTCATGATCTAGAGCTTCCATCCATAGTACATGCTCTCAAGATGTGGAGGAATTACTTGATGGGAAGAAGATTTGAGATAAGGACAAACCATTGTGGTCTGAAGTATTTGTTTGATCAGCCTACTCTAAATGCTAGGCAAGCTAGATGGCTGGAGTTTTTATGTGAGTTTGATTTTGAAATCAAAAACATAAAAGGAAAAGAGAATAAGGTAGTTGATTCACTCAGCAGGAAGGTGCAGGAAATGCATGTGACATCTCTTAGTATTTTCCAATCAGGTTTGAGACAGCAGATTGTTAGTCATACTACTGAAGATGAAATGTATGTGTAGGTAAAAGACAAATTGTAGCAGCAAAGTCTTGAGAAGAGGTATGAGGGATATAAATTGGAAGATGATGGACTTCTTACTTATAAATACAGAATTTATATTCCAAATTTAGCAGAGTTGAGGAGAGTTGTTATGGATGAAATACATCAAGCTCCATATTCTGGTCACCCAGGATATCATAAGACAATTGCTACAGCCAGAAAGCAGTACTTTGGCCAAAAATGAAAAATAACATGGCTGAATATATTTCAAGGTGCATGAAATTTCAGCAGGTAAAGGTTGAGCATCAACACCCTGCAGGTTTGTTGCAGCCTTTGCCAGTTCCAGAATGGAAATGGGAAGTTATTTCCATGGATTTTATTACAGGATTTCCAATGACTTGGAGACAACATGATTCCATCATGGTTGTGGTGGAAAAGTTGACAAAGGCTGCGCATTTTATACCGGTTAAGTCTACGCATAAGACTGATGATATTGCAAAGATATTCATGAAGGAGATTTTCAAATTGCATAGATTTCCTAAGGCAATAGTCTCTAATAGAGATGTCAAGTTCACTTCCAATTTTTTGAAGGGGTTGTTTGCAGATTTGGGTACAAAGTTGAACTTCATCATTTCCTACCATCCTCAGACTAATGGGCAGATAGAGAGAGTTAATCAAGTGCTTCAAGACATGCTTCGCATGTATGTGATGGATAAACCAACCAAGTGGGAAGATTATTTACACTTGGTATAATTTTCTTATAACAAAGGACAACAAACATCCTTGGGGATGAGTCTGTATGAAGCTTTGTATGGCAAGAGGTGTAGGACACCAGTGACTTGGAATAATCCAGTGAACATAGTTGTGCTTGGTCCAAAATTGCTCAAGGAGATGGAGCAAGAGGTTGTAATGATCAGGCAGAATATAAAATCAGCCCAGGACATATAGAAAAGCTATGCAGATAAGCATAGGGTGAATAAAGAGTTCAGTGTAGGGGATCATTTCACCTTAGAGTGAGGGCAAAGAAGAGTTCCTTGAATCTTGGGAGTTTTGCCAAGTTGTCACCAAGATATTGTGGGTCGTTTGAAGTGCTTAAAAGAATAAGGCCAGTTGCATATAGACTTGCGTTACATGCTAGCACTAGATCTCATAATGTTTTTCATGTTTTTTTGCTTAAGAAATATGTACATGATCCTAACCATGTGATAAATTGAGATGTAATTCAGGTGGAAGCCGAGGGAGAGTTCCAAATCGAGCTAATATGTATCCTCGACAAGAAGGTTGCAATGCTTTGGAACTGAGCCATAGGGCAGGTAAAGGTGCAATGGGAGCACTATGGTCCTGAAGAGGCTATGTGGGGGCTGGAGGATGCCATGTGATTGGCACATCCATTTTTGTTCAATTCTGCAGAACACTGAGGCAGTACCAGTGTATCATTTTGTTCAATTTTGTAAAGCACTGAGGACAGTGCTATTGAAGGGTGAGGGGAATGTAACACCTTGGTTTTGACCCCATTTGATTAAAAAATGTATATGATGTGTGTATTGTAATTAATCATGGTGTGGAGCTAAAGGAAAAAACTCCACTGTCGATTTAACAATTTACGTTCCGGCGATTAAAATCGTTGCCGATGGTATATTCCTGCTAGCCAGCACATTATAATTTTGGCATCATGTAATATGCATTTTAATTGAAAACCCCACAACAAACTCTGTCTATGCAACAAATAATGAGATGGGGGCATGATTTCCTAAGGATAAGGAGGGGGGAATATTTAACCTTTGGGGCCAATGGGGAAAAGCCAAATGTCAAAGGGAGAACCCATGAAACAGTCAACTACCTTTCTTGTCTCATTCACCCAATCATTTAATTCTTTCAAAAATGGTTGAGTTAGTTAATGCATGGGGATGGGGAAGAGTATGGAAGTCAAAATTCGAATTGAAGAAGTCATCAAATTTTGGAAAACGTTTCTCTAACCTGTAGGGCAAGTAAATGCTTGGGAAGGCATGCCCAAGCCATTACTCACCCATTACTTCCATTTTCCTCACCCATTCTTCTTCACGTGGGCTTCCTTCATGCATCTGAAGCTCCCTGTGTGTTCATCCTTCACGTTGGGAGTTATTTTCCTCATTTTTGCATGCCCAGAAATTCATTTTGGTATTGTTCATTAAGTGGGCAAGGAAGATTTACATTTTTCCTACATTTTCGTGGATTCTTTAATGGTTGGGAACCATTTTTACCTTGCTGAGTGGCCAAAAATCTAGATTCATGATTTTTGGAGCTCCTAGGTGTTTTCGTCATCATCATTCACCCACATTGGGGCTCTCTCAAGCGGCTGGGAATTTTCTGTGTGTGAAATTCGTTTTTGGGTTGCTGTGTGTGTGTTCTTCCCTCACGTGGGAAGTCATTTATTCATTCTCCTGGGATGTGGATTCGTTTTTGAAATGATATGTGGTTGGGTTTATTCCCCCAATGTTTTTGTTGCATTTTCCCCACTGATTGCCAATCTAAAAATAATTTTTGAATTGCCCAGCGATTTGGAGGAGAGACCAAGTTCTCTTGGGTGTAGTTGAGTTCATTTTTGGCCACATTAGGGCCAAAATATTCCTCAAAAATCGAATTTGTTGTTAGAGGTTGTTCTTACCCTCCTTGGAAATTCATTTTGTTGCCAAACTATTTTCCTCAACCCAGAAATTATGTATATTGTTTTGTATGCACTAGTGATTTGGTCTATGTTGAATTGGGAGTGGAAGTGGGTCCTAACCAGCTTGATAAATATAGTGCATGAGGAACCTCACTGAGGGATCTTAAGGGCTAATTATTCCTTACTGCACATCCTGAATAACACTTGAAAGGAATTCATAGCCTGAGGGGCTATATAGCAGAAAAGGAGATGATTCCTTGTGTTGGGTGTGTATGTGTTGGGAAAGCCAAGTCAGATATTGTGTAGGTATTCATAGCTCTATGGTTGAGCTCACTAGCTTAGAAAACAAGCCTTTCCATCCCCTTGGCAGTTTGATAAACCCAAACATAGCTTTGGCTTGACTAAGTTTTGACATATCTGTGGCTATGTGTGAGCCTGCTTAGTTTCCTTATTCCTTGTGGGAATCATGCCCATCTCAGGGGTGGCAGTTTTGCTGAGAGATTAAGGAGCACACTGGCCTATGGTTGGGTGGAACGTTGCAGCGACATAGCTGGTTGAGAACGAGCTTCTTCATAAGATAAGTATTCTTGTCTATTTTATCTCTGCAATTGTATTTGATGTTTAATGAAAATGATGAACATGCTAAATGCTTGAATGGGACATAGTTTGCTTCCACTCTATGATAAGTAATTATGCATCCATCCATGCTTTAGTTCAAATCATTTCAATTTTTATCATGTGTATGTTCATGGGGCTAGTTTCCTGGGTAGATAGTGTTACAGTAGCGTCGTCAGTCATAGGGTTGGGGACGTCACACGTAGACTTAGGGGGCATACCCCTCAGTTCAGTTAATTGAACCGTCATTGTCGGATCCATATTCAATGGCATTCACCACCTGCAGATCCATACACTGCATCTAAGTCTAATTTGAATTCCTATCAATCCAAACCTACCTTGTTCATTGCTCCATCTAGCCCCATGGCTGGTGTAAGCTACCCACTAGTGGTGGCCCCACTCCAGCCATTGTGGTTCCTACCATACCATCATTCATGGATGGGGTCATTGGNGGGGTCATTGGCCCTTCTACTACCATTCTACCTATTCCTACCATTCCAGTGTCTATGCATATTGTCGAAAGTCATCCTCCCCCCCCCCCCCATTTTCCCACGAGAACTGCATTCCCACTGGGGTCAGCACCATTGTTGGCCCTTACCGATCTAGTCCAAGTCCTAGTCTGCCATTCATGGCTAGTCTCAACCTGCCTAATTTGGCACAGTTTACCAATGACCCCATTCGTCATAACCCATTATGGCCTCCCATGCCTACTAAAATCCTATCAGACATCCCTAAGGTTGAAGGGAAGGAGGGTGAAGCAGACTAAAACTCTAAAACCCACATGAATTTCGAGAATTAACCACATTAAAATTGAATATTGAATGATGATTTAATTACAATGATGAGAAGACCTTTTATAGGTCAAAATGCATCGTTTCACTGAAAGGGTGTGATCCTGTGTTTTAATTAATACTACATTAATATTAAAATAATTGCTCGTAATATTAGATACATAACATTGCCACCGTCTTTTCAAATGCTTTGTCCTCAAAGTAAGGGTAAGGACGGGTATTGTTAACGAAAATGTTCTGTCTCCCATGATGCGTCTTCATCTAGAAAATTCTTCCACTTAACGAGATATTCCTTAAGTGTTCAAGAACGGAGTTTTCTTTCTCATATTGCAATGGTTGCCTCGGGTTCCCAAATGACCCTTCCTTCGTCATCTAACATAGGAATTATTGTTTGTATTGTTTGGTGTTTACCCAACAATTTTTTGAGACATGATACATGGAAGACATTGTGGATATGACTTTTATCAGGTAACTATAATTTATATGCCACTCGACTAATCTTCTGGAAAATCTGGTGTTGAGGCCTGGAAAATCACAGGTAACAACAGTTAGGAATTCTCCCCAATAAACGTTCCCAATTAGCCCGTTACTGTTTGGTATGGGGAATCCATCTAGTTTACGGTCTGGCTACCGTAGGTCAAGTAACAAATTAAAATGTTTTACCGATTATGGCATGGTCCACCGTGTATACTTTTAGTTTTTGTGTTTAAGGTATGATGTGCAAGTGCCTAACTAAAGAAATGCAGATGATAGAGATAACGAGGAGGGTCGATAACGAGGAGGGTCACAATGTGATGCACAGGTTCTTACCTCTCGTCTTACCTCTCTCGCATCTAAATCACAAATAGCAAGAAACTAACTAATAAGTATTAACCTATCCCTAGGGATCAAAACTATCATTAAGGGTGAGTAATGTATTTTAGTGCATGCATTAGGAAAAATCACAGATAGTTGTTAATTGTTTCAAAACTCATGAACATCAACAGAAATATGAACAACAAGATAGCTTACTGTTAATTACAACCTTCATTACTCAAAGTGGAAATTTCACAGAATAAACCAGAGTACATTCATAACATGAAAATAAATTCATTGAGTTAGAACGATCTCACAGTTAATGGAAATAAGTTAAAAACGAAATAGTTCACATTCAACTGATCCATAGCAAAACATTTGAAACATTCCACCAAACTTTATCCAACAGAAACTTGTAACTCTTTATTGTAAAAGGAAATAGTTCTTCTTACAATACGCTCTCAAAAATGGTCTAGGAAATAAGTCCCCTCCTACATCTAAACTCTCCTATATTTATACAAAAAGAAAAACCCTTGGGTTGCCCCTCAATGACTTTTGAGCTTCCCCAACCTTTGATTTCCAAAATTTTGTCTCGTAGCATGTGCACATAATTAATACAATATATTACATTTTAAATCCAAAAAAAAATTAGAACACTTTATGAAGAGGGGCCAGCTTGGTCGTTGATGAACTTCTTCCATGCTTGGGCCTCTGCTGCTATGCCTTCAAATCCGGAAGGTTCAAGAAAACGGATATTTATCTCATATTTAGCAGCTTGGTTCTTTACTCCTTCTATCCTTGCTAGACTCAAGCACAGCTGATCTTCTAGTAGATGTATACTTACAGATGCATGTGCCATTGCATTCTTTAAAATTCGTTCATCTAGATCCTTTACCTGCTGGATCTCTTGCTCATCTTCTTGATATATATTCTGTAGATGTTCTATAAACAATTCATGTTCTGGTATTGCGTCCAATATTTTCTCTGCAGAAATATGGCATCTATTGTATGTAGCAAGCACTCTCCTGCAGTATTCGGCACATGCTCCCTTTGTTTTCTTTACAGTTTTCTTGAATTCTTCCACAACATTAATTGCAAACTCCAATAAATCATATTCCTATTTTAAACTCTATTGTTCCTTAACTGGTAACTCCACAGGAGATTCCTTATTTGCTTCTGTCCATACCATTCTTCCCGTTAGAATCTCCAGAATCTCTTGAGATCTGTCCAAAAAATATGAAGTAGTGTCCAAAATTTCTTCTAATCTAGTGTCTATTTGTAAAATTTTACACCTTTCTTCCTCAATGCATATTTGTAATTGGTGGATCTTCCTTCTTTGAGTTAGAACATGTTCTTTCAAAGGTTGGAAGTCTGTCTTCTATTCCATAGCATCTTTCAGTGATGCTGTCAATGAAGTATTATGTTCTTCTAAGGTTGCCACCTGCATTTGATATTGCTTCTCTCTTTCCTCTATGGTGGCCTTCTCTATTTCTAACTCAGCAACTTTGCTTTGTAACCGGTCCTTCTCTGCACTTAGAATTTCATAGGATACCTGAAGGTCATCTTTCTCGGTTTTCAACATTTGATGCTCTAGCTGCAGCTTTTCTAATTCAGCTAAGCTATCCTGAGCATTCTTTTCCATTTTCTCTGCAGAAATATCTAAATCCTCCTTATTTGCTTGCAGAGTCTGGAATTTTGTTCTTGAAATCTTTACTTCATTCATCATGTCTTCATATTTCCTTTTCAGCTTCTGACCTTCATCCCTTTCCTTATTCAAAGTTTCTTTCAATTGTGTTGCATTTTTTCTTGACTGCTCTAGGTCTGTCATTAGCCTGTCTACGTTATCCTCAATTGCTTAGGTTAATGCCACCCCAGCTCTTGCTATCAATCTTGGATCTATATTCATTCCATGCACCAAGTTTTTATTTGTTATCATCTTTCTCGACTGTCCCCAGTTTAAATCTTTTTCTCGGTTCTTTTTACAATCCTTTTCTTCTCCTTATCATAGAAAATAGTACTGAAGTAAGGAACCTCCTCCCCTTCTATAGGCATGAAAGGGATCAAATTTATTCCAGAAAATGAAGCTTGTCCCAGTGTACTGCTAGAAGATGCAGCAGGATCCTAGGGATTAGGATTAGATTGTTCGTGTCCTTGACCTATGTGATCCTTTCCTACCTGTGTATCTACCTGCTTAGTAGTCTGTTGGTCCTTTTGAGATCCTATTAATCTCAAACCTTCACTTTCTTCCTGTCTTTTCTTGATTTTTGCTTCTTCGTTTCTCTTTCTCTCCTCCTCCTTCCTTTATGTTTCCTCTACATCTCGCTTTATTTCTTCTTCTTCATTCTTCATCCAACTCTCTGCCTCCTGTGCTGGCCTTCTAGCATCTTCTTCTCTCTTTTTCTCATATTCTTCTTCTAATCTCTTAGTCTTCTCTGAATTTTTTCCCTTTCCGCCCATAGTATCTATTTTATGTTTAAATCTCTTTTTAAGGGCAGTTATGTTCTTTGCACTTCTGAATGTCACCTCGTCCTTATCCCAGAAATCAGTATATTCAAAATTAATTCCTACTTCCTTGCAGTACTCTGCTACTTTATTTCGAGAGTCATTCCTGTGAAAATTCATTTCGCCAAAATGGAAATGCTCCAACTCCTGAACAAATTATGCAGCCTGTTTTACTCTCGAAAACTTGTAGCTGCCAAGGAAGAAAGGCACTATAGGATATGTTGCCTTTTTATGTTCAAACAGGAAATTTCCCACAACATCAATATGTACCTGCCTAACTGCCTCTTTGTGTAGTACATAGTCAGTGGCATACTTACGAAGTAGATAAGGGGCTCTAGACCCACCATACATTCTTATATACAATCCTTCCTCAGTCAAATAATAATCTTTGTATTCCTCAATGACTTTGAATGCTTCTTCAAACATGCAGTTGCATTCAGTCAAGAAAATTAGCGTATACAAGGGCATGATGAAGTGTTTGCAAATTTCCCTATAATAGCTATAATATTTATGGGCCCAAAACAATCTATATGTTGTGTACACTGGGGTCCTATCCCTCTCCCAGTTACATCTCAAGGCTAGAAAAGACTGAGTACATAGTATACAATCAATCAAGATAGAGCTCATATAGAACTATGCTTTCTTTTGTGACATCCCTCCTAAGACTGCGGATATGCATGCTAAGAGGCTATTTGACACTATGTTTGACCAATTAAAAATGGTTCTTTGAGTAGCCACATAGAAGATAATTGGTATCCATACTATCTTGAAGCTCTTCCCGTGAGCTCTACCAAAAATCATATTTAGCATTAGTGCAATGAATCTATACGGAGTCCGGAGAGTAGAGGTATCATACTCTCCAGAAGGTCTAGTCTGGAAGTTTTTCCCCAGTATCATCATTCGTTTAACTGTTTCTACCAAATCCATAGCTGTCTTTTTCAACCAGCTCTCTGTCAAGTAAATCTAGGTAGAAGGCAAATGATATGGCATAGAGACATATGCAGGGCTATATGCAACATAGCCCTACTTAGCAGTATTTTCAAGAATCATCGTAGTTACATCTGCCTTAGGCAGAATCAAACCTATCACCTCTGAACAAGGGAACAACTCAAGTCTTGTGGCTACTTTCATGAGAGCTGATTTCTCAATGTTTGCATAAATGGTTAGCTCTTTTAATCCTACTTTAGGTACGTTCTGATTGGAAATCATCCTATATATCTCTCCCCATTTGTAGTCTGGTTCGACCCCAGTGAAAGCTTTGGTATCTTCATATATATATTCAACCTTGGTGATGATCTCAACCTCAGGTTCTCCTTCAACCACAGGAGCCTTTTTCTTTTGTCTTTTCGACATTATTTTCTTTGCAACAATCACCCTGTCACAAACACAGCATGTTCTTAGACCTATTGAGCTTTTAGCAAGTGTTTTAATAAACAAAAAACTGTATCAATTTGTTTACCTCCTCCATATGCATTCTGAAAAATTAACTACCCACAGTATTAATGCATGAAAAAAAATGACAAGGCAAAAAGAAAAATCCTACAGGTTGTGTCTTAAAACCACCTAAGTCCACTGTCTGTAAAAATTCACAACCCCGAGAGAAAAACAATTCTCTATCTTAACTCACGCCGCATTCGAACTAATTTGATAAAAGTATGAATCACATATTCCTACTTCTATTCATCAACAACAAACTTCAAAGCATTAGACCCTACACAATGCTTTTCCTATTGGAAAAACCCTAAATGACCGAAAACAAAAAACCTCCGCAATCCCACGGAATAAGGTAAGTGCAAGTAAAAGGTTTAAAAACCCCCCAAGTGACTATGGAAAACCAAAAGAATGGGAGGTGCAGATATCAAAACGCTTGTCTGCACCGTGTCCTAATATTTTGCACTGGAGAAAAAGCATCCATAACGACTCAACAATCACGTAGCCTCAAAATCCTCCCGCTAAAAAACTGTAAACAGCTAACTCTTCACCCTCAAATAAAAATTCATGCATACAGCAAAGAAAGACACTCTTTAAGCGAACAAACCCAACCCACGGACCACCTAACCAAGAAAACCTAAACAAGGAAAAACCCACGATTCCAAATAGACCAATAAAAACCAAAACAACAAGGTTTTGGTTCACCTACCTGGAAAATAGTAGTGTAGTCGACGGGATGACCAAAATATTCACGGTGGCAACACTAGCGAATCAAGTTCGGACAGCTGGGGGCGTGAATCACTACAAACAACAAGGACTGGAGCAATGGCAAGTTCAAATATGGATAAAAAATAAAATAATGCTCCCCTTGTTTTATATATATAAGCCTCGGCAGAAAAAGTCGGTGGGAAAAACCCTATCGGCAATTAAACTCATCGACGACCAACCCCTCTATTCATCGGAAAGATAGTTTGAGTGACAGCCGCAACAGCAGATGCAAAACCAACTACGAACCCGCAAGACTATTAAGGTTGTCAGGATTGGCGCCACTAGGCACTAATTCAATCGGGAGAGAAAACTGGATCGTAGCCGCAACAGCGGGTGTAAAAACAACTATGGGTCCGCGAGACTTTAAGTCTGTCGGCATCGAAAGCTCTAAGCGCTAAGTGTCGAAACTTCAAAACCAACATCCTTTGTAGTGTTGGTGATGTAAAATGTATTATCGTGACTTTATTATTTTAAAAGGGTATCAGAATTTGGAACATCTAAGTTCTAGGGCATCGATGGACGCAAAACCAACTATCTTTCGGAACATTCATCCCATGCCTCTCGCAACGTCGGCAGCGTAAAGGACTAGTACTCCGGTTCAATGTCGTAGACCATTCCAATAGTGATAAAAATTCATCAGCAATCAAAACGTTAGGCTTGAAAAATAAAACAAAAAGAAGACAAAAGCATCCGCGGTTTCGACGTATCGGCGAGGAAGACAGTAGTACTTCCGATAGACTAGATCATTCAACTTCCAAAACGACGAAAAGACAGTTGACTATGCTTCTGATATCGGAAGGATAGCCAACTAATCTTCCAATGAAAAGGATTAAGTTTTGAGCAAAAAATGAACTTCCAGGATAGATTTAGGGAAACCGAACAATCCTAGGCTAGATCTAAAAAGAATCAAATCAAAAGGAGGGTCCTAAAATCTAAAATTTTGGGAAAAGGTTGCAGCCGCAAAATCTGGTACAGTCCATAGAAATTTGGGGCCAACTTGTGTTTCCCTCCACTTTTAAGGGATACCAGTTTATAGGGTTGGAGTCTTACAAATACCCAGTCTCTTACTTCAAATTCTCTTTCGGTTCTGCATTGATCTGTTTGTTGCATCATGTGATTATGTGCCATGATTAAGTTATCCTTGAGTAATTCAATTGTTTTTGGGGATTTCTCTAGTTGGTTCCTTACTTCTAGAACATTAGTGTCGTTCAGAACTAACTCCTTCCAATTTGGAGGTTCATACCCATATAACGCTTGGAAAGGGGTCATTTTTGCGGAGGTGTGGTATGTTGAATTGTACCACCATTTTGCTAAGTGTCACCATTGAGACCAATGGCTTTGTCTATTTGTTACAAAACAACATAGATATGCTTCTAATCATTTATTTACGACTTCAGTCTGAACATCTATTTGGGGGTGGTAAGCTAAGCTCATATTGAGTTATGTACCCATTTGTTTAAAGAATGCCCTCCAAAATTTTCCATTAATTTTTGCATCTCTGTCACTGACGATGAATTTTGGGAAGCCATGCAATTTGTAAACATTTTTGCAAAATACTTCTGCAATTTGTTTTATCGTGTTTGTTTTTTTTATTGCCATGAAGTGAGCAAATTTGGTTAATCGATCGACCACTACAAGGATCTTGTCCTTTCCTTCTGACGGAGGTAACCCATCGATGAAATCCATTGATATCTCTTCCCATTTATGGTTTAGATTGTGTAGGGGTTGGAGTAACCCTGGGGTTAAAACATTTTCACTTTTTTTTCTCTTGCAATTGTTGCATTCTGCCACATATTGCTGGGTATCTTTATGCATTCCCTTCCAGAAAAATGACCTTCTTGCTTTATAATAAGATTTGAAAAACCCTACATGTTCGGTGGCTAGTGAATCATGGGATTCTTTTATTGCTTTAACCTTGAATTTAGAGTTTGAGTTCAAATAAATCCTCCCCTTATACCAAAGAATATCACTTTTCCATTCAAACTTGGGGTCATGGTTGGAGTTGTTAATTATAGTGCTTGTTTCTGGGTCCTTGGCATATTCACTTCATATTTCATTCAGCCATTCTGGAATTGCGACTGAGATGGAGTAAGAGATAATATCCTCATATTTTCTAGAGAGAGCATCTGCGACTACATTTTCCTTCCCTTTTTTGTGTATTATTTCCATGTCGAAAGCAGTGAATTTTTCTCTCCACTTCTGTTGTTCTGTGGACAACGTTTTTTGTTAAAGTAGGTATTGAAGACTATTATAGTCTATGCGGATCATGAATTTTCTCCCTAAGAGGTATTGTCGCCACTTTACCAATGCCTGCATAATTTCCAGCGTTTCTTTATCATATGTAGACTTCAATTGTTCTCGCTTATTTAATTTCCTACTCTCAAAATTTATCAGGTGTTCATCTTGCATTAGTACTGCTCCCAAACCATAACCTGAAGCGTCACATTCTATCACAAATGGTTTGGAGAAGTCTGGGGTAGCTAATATAGGTGTGGAGGACATAATTCCTTTTAAGGCTTCAAAACATTTTTCTGCTTCTTCATTCCAATGGAATGCATTCTTTTTTATAAGGTTGGATAAGGGTGTGGTTCTGTGTGCATAATTCCTAATGAATCTTCTGTAGTATCTCGTTGACCCAATGAATCCTCTTAACTTGGAGATGTTAGTAGGGTTGGGCCATTCTATGATGGATTTGATTTTTTCTAGATCAACCTTGACTCCTTCTTTAGATATTACGTGTCCAAGATAGCTCACTTCTTCTTTACCAAACGTGCATTTGGACATCTTGGCGTAGAACTGATTTTCTTTTAAAATAGAGAGCACTTGTTCTAGGTGTGTGAGATGATCCTTCCATGTCTTACTGTATAGAAGGATGTCATTGAAAAACACTAATACAAACTTCCTTAGGAATGACTGGAATAGGTTATTCATGGTTTCTTGAAATGTCAATGGGGCGTTAGTTATCCCAAAAGGCATTACCTTAAATTCGTAATGTTCCTCATGGGTTCGAAAAGCTATCTTCGCCACATCTTCTAGCCTTACTCTGATTTGGTAATATCTTGACCTTAAGTCTAATTTTGAAAAGTACCTTGCGCCATGCAGTTCATCCAACATTTCATCGATAAATGGAATGGGGAATTTGTCTTTAATAGTTATTTTGTTTAGTCCTCTGTAATCAATGCATAGCCTAAAGGACTTTGACTTTCTGTAATCACTCCACATTTAAATAAATCATGAATTACTCTTTCAATCTCCATCATATGGTGGTGTGGATACCTATAGGGTTGAACATTGGCAGGGCTGGATCCTGACTTGATTTCGATGACATGCTCGATTTTCCTTTCTGGTGGTAACTCCATGGGGAGGTCTTTGAATAATTTTTGGATTTTTGGATTAATCCTTGGATCTCTGGATGATCTGGTTTAACTACTTCTGAATTTAATAATTCCATCTCCTGGCATTGTACGACATATGCTGGTGCTCCTTTTCGAATTAGCTTCTCCATTTTGTGGGATCACACAATTTGCATGCGAGGGGGTTGGAACCCATATAATTTGTATCTTTCTCCTTGCCATTTAAACTTTATAAAGTGTTCTTGGTGGTTTGCTAAGTAGATACCTAGTGTTTGCAACCACTGAATTCCTAATACTGCATCAACTCCTCCTAAGGGCACTGCGTAAAATTCTGACTCAAGGTTATAGTCTTGTATTTGCAGCTTAACTTTGTGGCATTTCCGTACTTTTTCAATCTTCTTTCCATCTGCTACCATTGCATTCATGTTGGGTAATGGATATATGAAAAGGTTAAGCCTATTTGCAACACTTACATCGATGAAATTATGGGTGCTTCCTATGTCGAATAGGACCACAACATTGTTATTTTGTATATGCCATTTTAATTTTAATGTTTGTGGTTGGTGTATTCCTGTTATGGCTGCAATTGATATTTTAGGAGTTTCTTCATCTTCTAAATCTGACAAGGGATTTTCGATGTCACAAGTTTCTTCTATGTCAGATTCATCGCTATCCAACTTGTCTTCTTCTTCTGCTTCACATTGATATAAGTTCTTGGTGGTATCTTTTTTAAACATCTATGTCTTGGGTCCCACTTCTCTCCACAATACTTGCACTTTCCTTCTTTCATCCGTTGGGCTTCTAAGGTGGTTTTGTTGTCATTCCTTAGATGTGGTGGCTGGTATTTGGTGTCAGTTTTGGTATTTGGAATAGACCTTTGTTACGGAGAGAAATTCCTATGGCTTGGGGTACCACAACAGACAGCTTGACTCCAGAAATTAATCCTTTCCAATATGCAATAGAAATTAAATATCTAACACTAAAGGATCAGACCTCATACCTTATTCCGGACAGTTGAAGTAGATCCTCGTTGATTTTTCCAACTTCAGCTTGAATTGATAGATTACTTCCTCAAAAACAAGTAAACAATACAAGCATACTATATATATTGGTGTTAGAAATATTCTAGCATATATAATCAACAATGTATAAGCATTTGAAAACATACATGGATAAAATATTCATTCAAACATACATTATTGGATAAGAAAAGATATTTCTATTAATATAAAATCAGATATTACAAGGGATACAACCTCTGTCGGCACGTCTGTGAATCGGAGAAACTGAATCCCCCACTTGGGCCTCCACCACCTCAATCATCCATCTCTCGATAGCAATCTCACAAGCAAAAGGCAAGCTTGGGAAGAACACAAAAGTGCTCCAAGGGACAAAGGGATGCAGACTCAAGCATAAGTTTCGGCAACAATGGACTATAGTTTCTTTGCTCTCAATTATCTCATATTCCTTCAATGTACCATAGAGTTTCTTATATAGCTTTTCAAAGGGGTAATTAAAGGTCGAATCCGAGCGATCTCAAGGCATAGGGAAGGCCAGGGGTTAAGTGAGTTGGATCCATGTCAAGGAAAACTCCAAAAGGATTTGGATTATGCACACATCCCGATGTACACGGTTTTAGGGGTCAAACCCGCATATATACACGATTAAGGGTTTAAAAGTCGCGTGTAACATTTTTCACATGTTTTTAGGGATGGTCAAGGAAACATCAAAGGACAAAAAATGGTCCAAGGGGTATAAGGAGTCTGCAGAGGGATAGGGGAAGGCCATACAAAGTGTGATTCACCTGGAGTGGTAAAATCAGCTATAACAACCTTCTATCTTTGTCATGGTTTTTGTTCCACGCCTTTTTTAATTTTTCTTCAACGATTTTTTCCTTGCGTCTCGCCTTGTCTAAGGTTGATACATTTAGTAGCTCTAGTTCATCTCTTATATAGGGTTTTAGTCCGTACACATAAGTCTGGAGGCATTGACTATCTGTGAGTTCTAGCACATGTGTCACCAAGGCTTCCCATTCGTTGGTGTATTCATCGACATTACCTTTTTGCTGCAGTCTGGTAAGTTTTGCGAAGAAGCCTTTTTCTTGTAAGTCTTCAAACCTCTTAAAGAAATCATTTTTGAATGTTCTCCACTTACGCTTAGTTTCTTGTGTTGTAAACTCTTACAAGAAGCCTTTTTCTTGTAAGTCTTCAAACCTCTTAAAGAAATCATTTTTGAATGTTCTCCACTTGCGCTGTGTTTCCACCACATGTACCAGTTGTAAGCTCTCTCTTCTAGTTGCATAGAGGCATATTTTATCATTTCCTCGTTAGTTGTGATATTGTGTATGAAAAAAAATTCTTCTACCTTGTTGATCCACGCCACGCTCCGTTTTGTGTCTCCATTGAATTTTGACAATTCTAACTTGGGTTTCATTTGATATCCATTCCTTTTTGGAGGAGAAAGTGACTGCTCATGATTTGGCGAGAGATCGTGATCGAACTCTTCTTGTGGACTTCCTCTTTTGGGAGGAATTGTCTTATGATGCCTTGAATTTGAGGGTGGTTGGTCTTCCTTTGACATATTGCACACTAATGTAGTAATTGTGTTTTCCAAATGATGCTCGAGTTTTCTTAACCCGGATTCAAGCAATACTGTGATGTTTCTTTTTACACCTTCCATCTCCCAAGATCCTGCTTCGTTGACTTCTTTTTTGACAGTCTCTGATAATTCAATTTTGCTTTTGTGTAGTTCTCCTTCGATTTGGTTGAGTCTTGAGTGTAAACCCTCAATATTTTTAGAACCTTAGGCTTGGTTAAGCTCTAATTTATCCATTCTTTCTTTAATTTCATTCATTTCTGCCATTTTTCTTATGCAGGGAGGAATTTTGTTTTATTAAGAATGGTGAGGTTTAAGGAATAATAATTAGTTATTATATTAATTATTATATAATAAAATCTTTATTTTATTATTTTATATAATAAAACAAAAATTGAACTATTATAAATATATTATAATAATTTGGTTCAGCTCTAATTTCTCCATTCTTTCTTTAATTTCATTCATTTCTACCATTTTTCTTGTGTAGGGAGGAATTTTGTTTTATTAAGAATGGTGAGGTTTAAGGAATAATAATTAGTTATTATATTAATTATTATATAATAAAATATTTATTTTATTATTTTATATAATAAAACAAAAATTGAACTATTATAAATATATTATAATAATTCAAATCAAAGCAAAACCTAGATTGAAGCTAGAAAGCAAAACCATGTGTTTGTTTTACTTTAAAAGCAAAACCATGTGTTTGTTTTACGAGAGCTGAAATCTCATGAACATTGGCATGATCAAGGAGGTAGCATATAAGAGATGCCACCAATCTGGAAGGTCTTCTACACAAACCGCTACGAGTACATGTCCTACTATGTGAATAGAGGTGTCGAGGTCGAACATAGTAGTCCATCATATTATTACCGGTCATTGATGTATACCGTTAATAGACGCGAGATCACCCACTGATAATGAAAATGGGAATCAAGGTACTAGAGTGAAAACTAACAAGTGTGAATAAATGTGTTGAGGTCGAACACTTGAGAGGATCCATCAATCAAGGCACATTGATGTATTCCCAAAGACTGTCGATGGTGAGAGAACCTGCCACTAATGACTGCAAGTCTCAAGGCACTCAAAATGACTCTAGATTCCAATCCCAGAATAAATGATCTAAAGTCGATGGGATGAAATCCATTGGAAGGAGGGCATTAAGGCATCCCCCATCATCCAACATGAGGTACTCAGCAAAGCTGAATAATGTGGAAGGAATCGATCATAAGGTGCACGAACAAGTATCTGTACCAGGAATGGCCGACATGCAAAGTCAAGATAACTGAGGAATGGACGAATCAGGTTTCAACTTCCTTCGAACAAGAGAATAACGGAGAATGGTGACTGAATAAAGGTAGCATAGACTCGATATACAAACTGGGACATCTCTATGACACAGGAGGTATCGACAGAGGCTCCATAGGGACTGGAAGCTTAACCAGTCGGTGGAGATAAACTTAGATAAACGAGTACAGCTCCTAAATTCAAACTATAAACCCAACCAATGGATGTGATATACAGTGCTCTGTTCAAAGGCGACATGACTCGACAGCTGCCAAAGATAACATCTTTCCTTTTCCGGCTTTTTGGTTTTTTTTATTTTTTTTGGACTTTTTCAAATATTTAAAAAGCTTGAAAAAGAATAAAATTGCTTTATAGTTACAGACTAGGAGGAGACGAGTGTCATAAGGGAAAACAAACTAGTTCCAAGTAGTGGAACATACCTATGCTCAATGCAAGGATACATGTGTAGGATATCGACACTCAGGGGAAAATCTCCTCCCAATAAAAAGGGAATCAAGCTACAAAGGATATATAAAATAGCTCTGCATGGCTAGAGATGAGACAAGCTTGGGCTATATGGCTGAAGCACAATTTCAGGGAAGCTGGCATAAAGCTCAATAAGGCAGGTAAAGCTCATGATAATGCAATCACAACTTGACATAAGGGAGTCCTGAGGGAAATAGGCCAGCAAAATATCAAGAGGAGTATGAGGCTCTTGCGAAATATCATCGCAGTACTATACAACAAACTCCCACACCCTAAAGGACAAAATGTCAGCATGGGCACCAAATGAAAATAAGGTGCTAACTAGGGCACCCATGTAAGGTCAAGCTCTACCACTCATATCATGCCACTTCTAAAACAGCAAGAAGGTTCCATGACATAATAGAGTGGGTTCGTACCTAAGGTTATGATGAAACAGTCATAAGATCATGCAAAATGAAAATGGTGATGAAACCTAACCTATATGCCAGTTTAGACATGATAACTGAGATCAGCATGAATGGGTCTATCCAACGGCTAAAACGGCACTGAAAAAGGCCTCCTACATCATGAGTTAGGTCAAAAACGGTCCAAAATGATTAGAAATTGTCGAAACTATAAGAAAGGGGGTAAAAAATTTCAAAAATTTGAAAATTTTCTATAAATATTAAACAATTCAAAATATTATAAAACATTTGAAATTTTTACCCAATTGAGCGCAGATTTTCAACAGCGAATTCCAGGAGATCCAGCCGGTGGAATCCACTATCATTTCTTCCAAGTACTTACCCATGCTCTTCTCTTTCATTTTGATGCATTTTTTATCAAATTCCATGGTCATTTGAGGTTTCTAGGCCAAACTAGAAAGGGCGATGCGGCCCACATGGAAATCGAGGGTTTTTCTGCGTGTAGGACTGGATATACATGGAAAATGCCCCCACAGTCGTGTACAGACGTGATTGTTTGGAAAACAGTCGCGTATGAGGCCGCACATAAGGTTTTTTAAGTAATCTAATGGGAAAAATTGCAATTTTTTGTGCAAGATGGTCCTAGAATGGAGAGAGCGTGAACATGGTGAGGTAGAGGAGGTAGTAAGGGTCGATCTAATGGCTCAACAAGCTCTACGTGCATGTGGACTCTATAAGTTTTGGTGTCTTGGTGGCTTGAGGGCCAAACCAAGACTATTGTAGATGCTGGTGGATTACTAGGATCTAGACTCTGAGTCCTTCTAGATAGATGGGATGTCCCTCACTATAGAGGTGGAGGACATATACTTCATTACTGGGCTTTCCTGATGGGGGGAAGTAGTGAACCTTCGTTCTCGTGGTGGTCCAGGAGGTGTCCTGACTATCGATGAGTACATTGTGGTGTACTACTATCCAGACACAGAGAAGGTGGGGAGTCAGGTCCCTACCAACGCTATATAGGTGTTGGGCCTAAAGTCCATACTATTGACATTGGGCAGGATAGCAGGATTGGCATCACTCCACCAGGCCTCGCAGCCTCTGATGTTCTATGCAGTGGAGTGCATGAGACCTATGATTTATGACTGGAGCAATACACTAATGAGCAAAATGAAACATCAGCTTAGTGAGTGTAAGGCAGGCAGAGTGTGGAACTTCAGGTTCAGCAGTATATTGAGCATGTTTTTCTTCGAGCGTGTTCCAGGATTGAGCCCCAAAGTTGATGTTCCTCTTCATGGGGTTCGAGATCCGGACCAACAGCGTTGGGCAGATGAGATGCACAGACTGGGGGGAGGTAGGGTGGCCAACCCCTATCCAGCTGATTTCTTTCCATGGTGGTGACGATAGAGAGTTGACATCAATGACTACCCCTATGCGGGGATAGATTTTTGGGGGGACCCAGACATGCCGCTACCACCAGGATCAGCATATGGCGATATAGGTAATGAATCTCGACCCTCTCTTTTAATTTTTGAGTTATTTAATTTTTTTGTGTTTTCTGATTATATGGAATCAAAAGACATATTTTTGCATGACAATACATAGTGACATATACCATTTTCATGCAGATGTGGGACCATGGTGGCCAGAAGGCTTCCCTCGTCACAGACGAAGGGGAAGAGGAGATGATATCACAAGTGTGGATGTGGAGCGGATGCTCCAGAGCATTAATACCAATTTTGTGAGGCTGACACATAGAGTTCCCATGGCGCAAGTCGAGTACTTGCCTAAGGCTATGCAGCGCTAGGTGGTGGCTGTACCACGAGCATGGGTGCGATTATTTCAACGGCTAGCTAGAGCCGTAGTGACCTTCCATGATCAGAACCCCCCTCCTTCTCCACAGGATTAGATACCTGGGAGTCTATGCATTTTGTACTACTGTGTATTATATGTTGGTGGCTCGAGAGCCCCATTTTTGTATCATGACACTATGTATTACCACATTTTGGATGTTATATAAAAGGTTTTATGGTGATCGGTTTATTTATTTACATGTGTAAAAATTTTGTTTGTGATGAATTTATTGTGTATGAAACAAATGCCATTCTAACACGTAGTTAGCATATGAGTTAGCAACTTGATTATTAATTCTTGGAATGTGTATGTATGTTATATTGTCAAATTGTCGTTCTAATAATCTCACACGTAAGAATCTTCTTAATAACGTCGGATCTCTAACATGGTACAAACCATTAATTTGTGACACTACTAACTCTGAATCTAGACGTACCTCAAGAGAGGGAACGTCATGTGAAATGGCATCTCATAGAAGCTCAATAACGGCACTATATTCAGCAACATTGTTGGAATATGGTCGCAAACATATGCCTCCTAAAGACAGTACCTGACCCATAGGAGTATAAATCACCCAAGCAGCAGAGGCTAACTGTTGAGTGTGACGGCTTGCACCATCCGCGAATCCTATGTAGGTGGAAGATTCCATTGACATCTGCTAAAAGAAACGGAAACTAATCACAAACCTGATCACTATAAGAAAAATACCTAACTATGCAAAACTGTACAATAATATACAATAACCAGCCTTGGCTGAGAATCATGCATAGTACTTCTTGAGATAGAGCCCATTTCTAGGCTCTGCCAAGGTCGTTCCCTCATAATCCACTAACTCATAAGCACCCTTGTCTAACACACATTTGACCACGTAAGGACCACGCCACATGAAATTAAACTTTCCTTCCCCCAAGGGTTCTTTCGGTTGATCCCACAACAGGACCAAGTCTTCCTTACTAAACCTCCTTGGACGGACAGACTTATCATACTGGACCTTTACGCGACGTTTATTTACTTCTAGAGTGACCAAGGCATCTCGACGCTGCTCATCAAGTTGCTCGAGGTGGACCAAATGCTCCTCCAATGGTGAAGTGCCTGGTAAGAGTTCTATGGATAGCTTCAAAGAAGGAATCTTGCATTCAACCAGCAATATCGACTCCACTCCATGTACAAGTTGATATGGAGAAAAACCTATGGTAGTCTTAACAGCGGTTCTATATGCCCACAAAGTAGGATATAACATGATGTGCCAATTATTCTTGCTCTGTGAGATGGTTCGTTGGAGAATGGATTTGAGTTATTTATTCACTACTTCTACCTATCCATTCACTTGAGGGTAGTAAGAGGAGGAATGCTCTTGCTTGTACCGTAACTTTGATGCCAACTCTTCCATCATATGATTCTGAAAGTGCAAGTCATGGTCAGTGACAAGCTCTTTCAGAATTCTGAACCGAGTAATAATCTGGTTGAAAATGAAGTGGGCAATTGTCTCACCATTGGATTTAACTGTAGGCATAGCCTCAGCCCATTTCGTGAAGTAATCAACAGCCACTATGATATGATGATGCCCACCGGCTGAAGCTAGGTTGCAATCCATAAAATCAAGACCCCACTTAGTGAAGGGACCGGCGGTGATAATGGGATGTAATGGGGCAGGTTTCGAGCGCATATTATGTGTGAATACCTGGAAAGGGTGGCACCTCTTGACCACATCTACACAATCCTTAAAGATCGACGGCCAGAAATAACCCGCTCTTAAGATCTTTTGGGTTGTAGAAATCCCAGATAAATGACCACCACACGCCCCTCTGTGGCAATCATTCAGCACTACCTCCACCTCTTCATGAGTTAAATAACATTGTAAAATGGAATCTACCCCACAGCGGTAAAAAAATTTATCCACTATGAGGTAATTCTTAGACACGTGACGTAATAGTCGTCGTTCATCCCGTGAGATGTGAGTAGGGACCTTCAATGTTTGTAAATATATAATGATATCTCCATACCATGGGTCTAAAGTTGAGATTAAGAAGATGTGTTCATCGACAAACGTATCTTCACAAACCAACTCCTCGGCCTCGCTTGGGAAATCCATTATAAGCTCTGCAAAAATTAACGACTTCTTCAATTTTTTCGAAACAAATTCGACATCAAATTCTTACAGGATGACAATCCATTTATTATATTTTCCCCCAATCATCCTTCGAGTGAGGATGAATTGAAATGGATTGACATGGGCTACAATTAAGGTCTGGCAAAGAAGAATATAATGTCTCAACCGTTCAACCGCATGTATAGTAGCTAAAGAAAGCTTCTCAACATGAGAATAACGAATCTTTGCATCAATAAGGTTCTGGATTAGGTAATATATGACATGCTCTTGGAGCTCCTCATCCTCTTGAACCAAAACCATACCAATCGTCTCCATGGACGTGGCCACATAAAGTAGAAAATCACGGCTATAGTCTAAGGGACTAATCGCTGGGGCCGATGCTAGGGCTCGCTTGAGTGCATCAAAGGACTCCTAGGCTCGATTATCCCAACAAAAGGTGGTGTCCTTCTTCAATAGATGCATGAAGCCTCTAGATGAATTGGAAAAATTGACCACAAATCTCCATAAGAAGTTTGACATGCCTTGTAAACATTGAAGATGACGAATATTCTTCGGGGGAGACAACTGAAGTATTGCCTCAACCTTCAAAGGGTCAACTCTTATGCCCTCTTTAGAAATGATGAATCCTAAAAAGCGACCTGACTTCACACAAAAGATGCACTTATGAGGATTTAACCTAACCAAATAATGGAAGCATCTTTCGAACACCAATCTCAAGTGATAGGAATGACACATTCTCATGCGAGAATGAGCAGAAAGGTCATCCAAAAATACTTCGATAATTAACTTGAGATCATGGAAGATCAAGGTCATTGCCCACTGAAAAGTAGCTCCAATGTTCTTAAGGCCAAAAGGCATTTTTCGATATGCAAACGTTCCCCAAGGACAAATAAATGCAGTCTTATGTTGGTCCTCGGGTTTAATTCGTATCTGATTATATCCAGAAAATTCATCCATAAAGGAAAAAACCTCGCTACCCACACACTCATCCAAAATCTGATCAATAAATGGTGTGGGGAAATTGTCCTTAGGACAGGCACGATTCAAATCACGGAAATCAGTACATATGCGGATCGCTCCCTGCTTCTTATCCACCGGAACAGGGTTTGAAACCCACTCCATCAAGGGAACGGGATAGATAAAACTGGCTTTCAACAGTTTCTCTATCTCTACCTTAATCATGGGTGCTTTCCTAGGATTCACCGCACGCAAGCGTTGTCTATTAGGCTTAGCGTTAGGATAAGTCTTAATCTTGTGTTCAACAATACGAGGGTCAATACCTGGCATTTCGTCGTAAGACTAAGCAAAGATATCATGGAATTCTTTAAACAGCTCGGTGTATTCTTGAATCTCAGCATGGGAACATTTCGCCCCAATATAGACAATCTCTATCCTGCCAGGATCGCGATAGATATTGATAGGAACCATTGAAGATATGTTCGCCATGTTTCCATCAGCCATCGAACCAGGAGAGCTTAATGGAACCATAGGACTACCAACTCTCTCACTAAGAACTGCCCTAAATTCCTCACACTTTAAGCGGTCAATCTCGGGAAGAAAGTAAGATATATGATGGAGTTCCTCCCATGGTGGCTCAACTCTCGACATGGCCTCAATAATCGCTTCATCTGAAAGGAAAACCGTATCAAGGTAGTCGTGCACGTGAGAATACTATACTACCCATGCCAGTAGCACATAAGGGTCCTCCTCCCCCATCCGCGAAGAGGAAGGACTAGGCTCTACAATAGACTTAAGATTAGCTTGATAAGCTATCATAGTTGCAGGCAACGGCACGTCAGTCACGATGGGCTCACTCGGAGTACTCAGTGTAGGAAGAATCCAAGGATCTTCCATATGACTCATGCGAGAAGACATCGATCTCATAGATGTTGAAGCCTCACCGGAACTAGACCCTATCATAAGGATCGGTGCAGGACAACTAAAGCTTCCCATGAGGGATGGATACATGCCTACACCCACACTCCCAGTTACCGACTAAGAGTGTTCAACGATCGGGATCGAAGCTCCCGAAGATGCGGTAACAGATGGATTCTTGAATGTCGTTTGATCAATCATGACTATCTTCATGTTAAATGGAAATCATACAATGTGAAATAGGGAAGAAGCAACGGCTTGCATACTGTACATCCAATTCCTACCCAGCAAGATATTGTAGTTAAGGGGCGCATCAACCACCTCGACCTCTATCGCAACGGTCTTTCCTCCCAAACGAACCTTAATGGAAGGAAGGATGCCATGCAGCCTAAACAATCCCCCATCGAACGCAATTAACATGGTCACTAATTTAGACAACTCATGGGAACCTAAACCCTTCCAACACGATAAAGACATCAGAGAAGCGGCAGTGCCTTCGTCAATCACAGTGCGCTTGATAGTCATATTAATACATTCTACGTGAATCAAAAGAGACACATAGTAAGGAAAGTGAGGATGAATTCCTGCGGTTTCAAATTTAATCATGGAGGAAGAATCATCATCATTCACACCAAGGGCAGAAAGCAAAGCCTTCCTTTGCGAAGGACAACTCTGAAGCACTTCTAATGCAGACATCGCACAAGGAGTGTGACCCAAATCCTTGACAACTGAATAGTTCTGGGCAGCTCGGGAATTGGGATTATGCCCCAAACGCTTAAGGACTCCCCTAGGAATGTGAGGTGCAGCTTCAAGTTTATCCAAAAGTTTCTCAATACGCAAAGGAGACCCTGGTGGATCAGGTTCCTTTCCTGGGCTGGGTTGTGACGAACCATAGTCCTTCGCATGGGTCACAACTTTCGCAGCACGTACCATGTTAATGCAACCATGACCACTACCCTCCGGCGGATCTTAATCACCACCAGACTGATCATGGGTCCTCGAGTTCATATTTTTATTGTGAGGTAAAGGGTTAGTTAGCACAGCTGGGCCCTGTGCCAAGAATCTCAAGGCTTCATCAATACGAGGGCACAAGTAAGTGAGGTGATCATCCTTACATAACTTGCAAGGGAAATTAACCTTACATTTAGCTTACTTGTCCCCCCCAGCGTTACGGGCATTCTTGTCATTATTATTAGCATTCTCATTCTTATTCCCACCCTTACCATTATTCTTACCCTTCTTTCTATTCCATCTGGGATGCTCATTACCCTTCTAGTCCAATGATTGCACCGAAAGTACACTCGCCATTTGGGTGGGTTGAGATGAAGTCGTAGCTTGTCCCAAAGCAGATTGGTTGATAGACAATTGACTAACTTGTTTTGCAACTGAATCCACAGGTTTAGCACTTGCACAACCAACAATGCCATCGGCATGTGGTCCAGGTTTGACTTTGGGGTCAAAACTAGAACGCTGAGCGTTGGGAATAATCTCATATAACAAACCGGGCTGAGCATAAATCAAGTCCAGCTCCTGCACCCTAAAAATCACTTGTTCCTCATTCTGCACTCCGGATGTAGAAACATCCTTCGCTATATAGGACAATAACGACTTAAGGAACCATTTAAGGAGGAATTCTGGTGGTATAAAGGCTTTAATTAACCTCTTCCATCTACGCCACTCTTGGATATGATATGAGATATGTGCGGCTTTATCCTGCCGAAATGTCGAAAAGACTTCAGTACCAACGTCATAACGCACTGGTAGCTAGAAGTGGTTAAGAAAAGTCATCGCTAGGTCATCGAACAAAGCGAATGCCCCCCTAGGTAGCTCTATATACCATTTCACGGCAGGCCCCGTAAGGGTGCGTTGAAACAGCCTTAAACGGATGGATTCCTGGTGTAAGGAATTTGAAGAGCACCATAGATGAAAGGTAGTAACATGTTCACTCGGATACTCTCTCGGTTTGACCTCGAACTTAGGTATGTCCGAGGGAAGCTTAGTAGGGACAGCCAGCCAAGCCGGGTCATGAGCTACAGGATCGTTCGTCAATCTCGACAAGTCACGAAGATTCATTGTCGCGAGGAAAGGGAGCCTAGGATGATGAGGTCAATGGACCGCTCCCTAATAGTTCTGATTCACATAGGTCTGATTACCACCATGGCCTTGGCCATAGTGCCCTCCTCCTATTTGACCCGTATAGGGTGGCATGGAAGCACCATAGTGTGGTGGACCTTGACTATTAGGAGCTACAAAGCTGTAATTTGGAGAGTAAGCAGGTTGTTGATACACGCCCCCATAAGGTGAAGAACCCTGTCCATACTGCATCCCATAATAGGGTCCATAATTCATCGCATGAGATGTCCCATGAGACACTCCGTAAGTAGGAACATACGCTTCAGAAATAGGAATATACATTTTGCAAGTAGGAATGTGACCTCTAGAAGTATGATCATGCCCTCCCGAAACAACGGGCAGTGCATGAAGCTGAGACACAACTGGTCTAGTAACTGCGGTATGGACATAACTCGTAGCAATGTTTTGGCCTGAAGGACCACGTGAATAAGGTGGAGGGTGAACATTTGAAGAACTAGGGATAGAGAACAAAGGGATCTATGTAATTAAGTACGTACTATTCCCTATAGTCACTCGTCTCAGATCTGGTATCCTAATAGGATCACTAACCCTAGACCTAGGAGGAATGTGTGATGTAACTTCCACCACCAGGATGGAAGGTGCAATGTGACTAGTGCTCCCAAACCTCTCTGCATGGTAAGGAATGAGAGTGCCCCCAGGCATAGTGTTAGGCTCGAACTTGGATTCGACATGAAATTCCAAATCATGTGTAGGAAAACCATACATACCATAACTACCATAACTAGTGCTCGCGGGTTCAAAATGAGTCTCGTCATCCTCCGGCATTCCATACCGACGATGTGTCAATGGGGAATAAACCCTAGAGTGAGTAGGTCTATCATGAAAGGTTCCTATCTTAGAAATCATAATACCTAACTCAATCAATTCGGGTGAAGGATCATAGGTAGGAGTAAACTCCCCATCTTCCACATGAATGGGAGAAGGTGGTTCAGGAATACCTTCTATATGGTCTCCCATGGTGTGTGAATCAATGTGCGAAGTAGTTCGCCTTGGCTGTCTATTTCTTATTCCCAAAGCAGGAGGAGATGTAGAAGTCAGAAGTCCTGCTAAACAATGAGAATGGCGAGGAACCGCACCCGAATCCACAATGACTCAAAAAATATAAAAGACTCTCTATCTACACAAACCCTAGGCAAGCTATCGTGCACAGAACAATCACCAATAAAATCTAAAGCCAAATGCAAGAAATCAAGGGTAGGATAAGTGAGCTCCCGAATGAAGCAGGTATGTCTCTCCTAGCAAAGGCTTGAGACTCCCACACACAACAAGTGGAGGTACGTAACCAATTATTGTGGCCCTCAGCTTCAACGCGTAAAGTGACTGTGCTGTCCAACCCCAACCTAGCCGGGACACTCGTAAAATAACCCCTGCAAAGTACCCCCTCGATATCCTAGGTAAGGCCACTAAGGTCACCTCAATTTAATCAATGCTCAGGCGAACAGTCACATGCGGGATTGACCGTATGGGCAGGGTAGCAAAGCCCGAAACTCTCGAAAGAGCCCCCAGATACGAATACAATCCTAAAAATATCTTCGGTGCTACTCAGTTATGACTAGGGGTCATCCCATGCAATAACCGCTCACACTGCCTCGTGCTTAACTCCCTTTTGAGAGGAGGATCCTCAGAAACACTGGTTATACCAAGGATTTCACACACTCACCTAGACAGACACATACATGTTGTTTTTTAGTGGTCTTGGAGAATTTACTCACACTGAACTATTCCAAGACCCTAAAACCTAATGTTATTGGTGCACCCTATAAAATAAAAGAGTGTAGTTCATTTTAATTAAGCGTTGATTTTAGTTGACTTTATCACTCAAAAGAGGGATATGGACGTGCAACTAATGGTGTTATGACACAACATGAAGTAAAATGCACACCTAACAATCAATGCAAATGCATTGTGTCCATGAAAATAGGGTATTCTACTACGTGAAATGCACAATTTTTCTTCAAATGATGAATGCAAGCTTTCCTATATGAAATCCTGACTAATACTCCAAAGAAAATCTAGTGCAAGTACTATGCAAAATGCAATGCATGATAATAAGCAAATATTTTTGGATTTTTTGAAATAAAATGAGATACAAAAAGCAAAAGAATGATTCTACAACCCCCAGACTCTACAAGCACACTCAAGAAGCACTCAAGCAAAGCACTAAGGTAAAATAAATCTAATGCACTAATCCCAAACAAAAAATCGAAAATGCCAGGACAAGAACCTTCTTAAAAAAAATTACCCTAACAAAAAAACGTCTCTGGTCAAAAACAGAGGTGTATACAGACTCAGGCAGTATCAAAGGAGACTCGGCAATCATCACAACTCACTGAGCAACCATTTAACTTCCACTAAAAGGAAAAACTAAGGGCATACGCGACTGTTCGCAGTAAACCCACGTGTATACGCGGAAATCGCAGCAAAACCCACATGTATACGCGACTGTGAGTTCAAAACTCGTGTACAGGAAGAAAGGTGCATAAAATCAAGGCAAACAGACAAGCTGAGACAAACTTCACACCAATCAGAGACTACCAGGAAAACATGCCCCCAAACCCGACACAGAAACAAGAGAGAAAGAGCAATTCAAAGTCATTGAATGCCGATAGAAAACCCCCAAAGGACAACTACTAGGAACTCCCCAGCAGAGTCACCAATTATGTTACGGAGAGAAATTTCTATGGCTTGGGGTACCACAACAGACAGCTTGACTCCAGAAATCAATCATTTCCAATATGCAATAGAAATTAAATATCTAACACTAAAGGATTAGACCTCGTACCTTATTACGGATGGTTGAAGTAGATCCCCGTTGAACTTTCCAACTTCAGCTTGAATTGATAGATTACTTCCTCAACAACAAGTAAACAATACAAGCATACTATATATATTGGTGTTAGATCTATTCTAGCATATATCAACGATGTATAAGCATTTGAAAACATCCATGGATAAAATATTCATTCAAACATACATTATTAGACAGGAAAAGATATTTCTATTAATATAAAATCAAATATTACAATGGATACAACCTCTATCGGCGCTTCTGCAAATTGGAGAAACTGAATCCCCCACTTGGGCCTCCACCACCTCAATCCTCCATCTCTCAATAGCAAGCTCACAATCAAAATGCAAGCTTGGGAAGAACACAAAAGTGCTCCAAGGGACAAAGGGATGCAGAATCAAGCATAAGTTCTGACAACAATGGACTATAGTTTCTTTGCTCTCAATTCTCTCATATGCCTTCAATGTACCATAGAGTTCCTTATATAGCTTTTCAAAGGGGTAATGAAAGGTCAAATCCGATTGATCTCAAGGCATAGGGAAGGCCAGGAGTCAATTTAGTCGGATCCATGTCAAGGAAAACTCCAAAAGGATTTGGATTATGCACACATCCCAACGTACGCGGTTTTAGGAGTCAAACCCATGTATATACGCGATTAAGGGTTTAAAAGTCGCATGTATTATTTTTCACATGTTTTTAGGGATGGTCAAGGAAACATCAAAGGACAAAAAATGGTCCAAGGGGTATAAGGAGTCTGCAGAGGGACAGGGGAAGGCCATACAAAGTGTGATTCACCTGGAGTGGTAAAATCAACTATAACAACCTTCTATCTTTGTCATGGTTTTTGTTCCATGCCTTTTTTAATTTTTCTTCAATGATTTTTTCCTTGCGTCTCACCTTGTCCAAGGTTGATACATTTAGTAGCTCTAGTTCATCTCTTATATAGGGTTTTAGTCCGTACACATAAGTCTGGAGGCATTGACTGTCTGTGAGTTCTAGCACACGTGTCGTCAGGGCTTCCCATTCGTTGGTGTATTCATCGACATTGTCTTTTTGCTGCAGTCTGGTAAGTTTTGTGAAGAAGTCTTTTTCTTTTAAGTCTTCAAACCTCTTAAACAAATCATTTTTGAATGTTCTCCACTTGCGCTTAGTTTCCTGTGTTGTAACCTTCCACCACATGTACCATTTGTAAGCCCTCTCTTCTAGTTGCATAGAGGCATATTTTATCATTTCCTTGTTAATTGTGATATTATGTATGGAAAAAAATTCTTCTGCCTTGTTGATCCATGCCACGCTCTGTTTTGTGTCTCCATTGAATTTTGACAATTCTAACTTGGGTTTCATTTGATATCCATTCCTTTTTGGAGGAGAAAGTGACTACTCATGATTTGGCAAGAGGTCGTGATCGAACTCTTCTTATGGACTTCCTCTTTTGGGAGGAATTGTCTTATGATGCCTTGAATTTGAACGTGGTTGGTCTTCCTTTGACATATTGCACACTAATGTAGTAATTGTGTTTTCCAAATGATGCTCGAGTTTGCTTAACCCGAATTCGAACAATACTGTGATGTTTCTTCTTACACCTTCCATCTCCTAAGATACTGCTTCGTTGACTTCTTTTTTTACAGTCTCTAATAATTCGATTTTGTGTTTGTGTAGTTCTCCTTCGATTTGGTTGAGTCTTGAGTGTAAACCCTCAATATGTTTAGAACCTTATGCTTGGTTAAGCTCTAATTTCTCCATTCTTTCTTTAATTTCATTCATTTCTGACATTTTTCTTGTGCAGGGAGGAATTTTGTTTTATTAAGAATGGTGAGGTTTAAGGAATAATAATTAGTTATTATATTAATTATTATATAATAAAATCTTTATTTTATTATTTTATATAATAAAACAAAAATTGAACTATTATAAATATATTATAATAATTTGGTTAAACTCTAATTTCTCCATTCTTTCTTTATTTTCATTCATTTCTGCCATTTTTCTTGTGTAGGGAGGAATTTTGTTTTATTAAGAATGGTGAGGTTTAAGGAATAATAATTAGTTATTATATTAATTATTATATAATAAAATCTTTATTTTATTATTTTATATAATAAAACAAAAATTGAACTATTATAAATATATTATAATAATTCAAATCAAAGCAAAACCTGGATTGAAGCTGGAAAGCAAAACCATGTGTTTGTTTTACTTTAAAAGCAAAACCATGTGTTTGTTTTACTTATCTTTTCTTTTTTTTTACTTTCATTTTCCTTTCTTTTGTTTTTTTACTTTTTTTTATCTTTTTTTACGTTTTTCTTTTTTCTTTTGGACAATGTCCAATATTTTAGGGAAACCCTAAAATAAGGCTACAAGCCAAAAATTAGACAAGGTCTAAGAATTAAGGCCAAAGGCCCAGATTAGCCAAACGAGGCTCTGATACCACTTGAAGCGAACTAAAACTCTAAAAACCCACATGAATTCTGAAAATTAACCACAGTAAAATTGAATATTGAATGATGATTTAATTACAATGATGAGAAGACCTTTTATAGGTCAAAATACATCGTTTCACTGAAAGGGTGTGATCCTATGTTTTAATTAATACTACATTAATATTAAAATAATTGCTTGTAATATTAGATACATAATAGAGGGAGAAAACCCCCAAAACCACAATATGCCATTCCACTTATGGTGTTCATCTAATAGAATAGTGGATGATTCTATCCGATTGTGGTTATTCCAGTGCACACTCACAAGTGTTGCAACCAAGTGGTATATCGAACTACCTCATGCAACCTATCTATACTTTTCCTTGTTAGCCTCGATGTTCCTTCAATACTTCCAGTTACCCATCTATTGTGATGAGGGCATGGAAATCTTATTATCTTGTAGACAAAACATAACTACCCATATCATTTATCATATCCATGAATGACATCGACATCATAGCTTGTGTAAAATACAGTTAGATGATAGGATTTTCCTGGATTGCTTTCTCAAACCCTTACCCCCCCTCCCCCCAATCGCCAAGGACATCGTATATAAACATCCACAAACTAAGGAGGAAGCCATCCTCAAGCAACAATAGTTCGAGAGTATTTACACCCAATCAAGTTATCTATATACCATTATACTTGATGCTCCCCATGTCGGCTCATCACGTCGCAATACGTCAGGGGAATCCCATGCTGCTGATGAAGCCATTACCTCTGTTATCTAGCATCCCCACCTTTAAATGACCTATCCTTCGATGCCACCCCATTTCGGTAACACCCCTAGTGTTTCCCAACCTGGTTACGCCCCTAATTTTTCACGCGTAACAGCTCATTCCGGAGACACACCTTCTTATGCATCTCTCGCACCAGTTCCTCATGTTCACGAACTGAATTGATTAGAACCTACGTGTAATGGCCAATTAGTAGGTTTCATAGCCACTCCAACTACTCCCACCTACTGCTCACCACTTGTGCAACCTACACTTGCTCTAGCCCCGAATCCTCTTGTTCCCTAAGGACAAGTCTACGCTCAGCAGAACCCCCCTAATCAACCTGCCCCCAATAACCAAAAAGGGCAGGGAAGACAAAAAAGGGGTATGAATCAAGGAAACAACCAACCTTAAGGAGGTGGCCAACAACCTAACCCTCCAAACATTAATGGAGCAAATCCCCCTGCATAAAATCCCCAACATCCACCTAGACCTGGGAAGAGCCCTTAGTTGCGGACTAACCATCTGTGCGTAATTTTTAACACTTACGGCCATTATACACACCAACATCCCCATATGCATTGAGTTTTCTATTTACTCCAAAATGATACTCAGCGTGAGCCCAATTCTATCGCTCCAGCACAGCAAAACCTAGCACCACCAGGTCCTCCGCCCATGGTGCTGCAGAACCCTTTACCAAACCAAGGGATGGTTGCAAACCAACCCTTGGTACCACCAAACACTGAAACCACTTCTGCGGCTCAACCCATTGATCTTGGTGTCCATCACCTTATGACGTTATCATCCGAGTCAACCTATAGGCTCGACGAAACCAATACGGCTCCACCATGGAAATTGTTAACCCCTCCATGACATCTACCTCCAACGCTCTCTATATTTCTTTACAAATTCCGAAACCCCCCACAAATGGGACTGCCAAAGTCCCGCAGTTCCCTTTGCATCACGTCGCAAACAACCCCACTACCAAAGCCACTTTCAACTACGATATTGTTAGCACTCAGAACGTTCCTTGGGTTGTATCAAGGAAACCTCAGGGTAACCACAGAACCACTTTAGAATATATTATGACCTTATACAGTCAGAGTGGGATATATCAATAATTCTAAAGCTTTCTCACTCAGGATATTCAACAACAACACTCAGTAGGTTAGATTTATGATAGGACATGTTTGTTTTATAAAGTTTGGTAAGACAGTCTTGAAAAGAGACCATTGGGGAATGGAGTCAATAAACAGATATGAATTTGAGTTGCAAGAGATTGGGGTTTAAATGAACAAGGACAGAGGCAGGCTAGACACCATTTCCTCAGCCTTTAGGCATTTTAAGGTGCTAGTAGACAAAGGAAAACAATGCATTAGAACAGAGCACCTAACTATGGTGAGTTATGTAATAAATTTAGCAGGAAATATTTAAAAATGTTTGAATTAATAAACTTAGAGCATCAAAGATGAATTCTAGTTCATAACACTCTCATTCAAACACGAAAGAAGATACAGAATAGGGTGAAAACAGGAAATACAATCAAATAAGATGTCACTTACTAAGAAAAATAATGGCACAAGAATATCTTCTTTGAAGGCTTTTCAACATTTTTCTACTCTACAACTTTATTATCATTCAGAAATGAAACCAGACCTAACAATTACAGTAAGTAACTCTCTCCTCCTGAGAGTCCAACCCTATTGATGTCTATTACATATGAATATATAGCAAAACTATGACTACCCCAACCTCCCATTTCAAACTCTAACTTCTTTCCCAAAATAGAAACAATTACAAATAGTAAAGACAATTTTAACTGATTTCCAGCTTTTTTAGGAAGCGAATTTCTGAAAAATAAGATTTTAAGCCCCTCCTTTATATCTCAAACGGTAATAGTTGTGTAAAAACCAAGATATGTTTTTGTAAACTAGTTCATTCCCATCAAAACCCATGTTTTAGTTTTTCTATATTCCCCTTTGACTCCTCGAAATATGCATTTGAAATTAATGACTAAAATAGGAAATTAAAATCTGGAAAAAAAGGTGCTGAAATATCACTTCAAATCTCCTAAACCTTAACACCTGTGAAGAAACTCAAAAAAAAATTGTAGATGAACCTGTTCTGAAGAAAATCCTCTTTCAGTTTTTTAAAATTCATCTTTATTTAGCCAATACAAATGTTTGAAGTTGACTGGTAAAACATTCATTTCCATAAAATGTGTCGTGTTGCACTCACATTGCCTTTGCTTTCCAAGATGCTTCAGGAAACTCTGCCTCTTCTTTTCAAATATCATATGATGACTACATTCGATGGGGATCTGCAATTGGTTCCATTAATTTCAATTCAACCATAAGTAGGCTTCTTTGATGATATTTCTAAAAAATTAGTATTGTTTTTAGCAACCTGAGATCTTATAAGTGTTCACATCAACAGTCTTGCTCATGGTATCAAAATCTCTTTTTTTTACCTTTTCCACCATCTACTTTTGTAAATACACACTACCATTCAAAGTAGAGACTATGTAGACTATTCCAATCCTCACAAAACCAAACTCCTATTCCATGTGAATCCCTATAAATATGAGACTTAACATATTGGAAAACAAATGAATGACCCCAGCATGCAAACAGGTACATGTGATAAGACGCTATCCTCAGTGCTCCATATATCAACAATGATGCCCATTGCCAACACATAAGTAGTTTCTGTTGGCTTAAAAAATGGTTTTATTTATTGTTTTCTTAATTGGTGAAATCGGATTCTGCTCGGCCTTTCCAATGTTAAACTTACTTCACTTCTACCAGCGGAATGAATTTAGCTGATTGATGTTATTAACAAAACAATATTCTATCAACGCGTCTAGATTTACACGCCGGCAAAAAATTCCGATGAGGCCCATGGGAGTTAACCTCACTTCACTTCTGCCAATGGAATAATTGGAAACTGTTGATTTTGTTTTCAAAAGAATAGGGTATAAACACGTCTTTAGATCCACAAGATGCATAAAATTCCATTGAGGCCTCTTCACATTAATCTCCCACCATTTTTTCCAGTGAAACGATTTCAATCTATTGGATGATGCATGGCCTAAAATCTAAATCATCAATCACCTTTGATTTTACAGGATTTTAGACAAAACAATTTCTTTAACAAAATGCTCCCAGGTAGTTACACATCAGACCACAATAGCACTACATTGTGGAGTTCAATACAGTTTCCATCCAGCTATCTGGTCACATGTACCACAATAACTTGGTCGATGTTCAAGACGATGGAAGATAGATGGAATTGTCTGCAACACCGATAACTAACCATCGATCTCCAACCATTGTCAAAATAATGTGCATGTACCTCCATAAACTTTTCAAGGTCAAATTTTGGAGCCTTCGAAATTTTAATTTTTCTGATAAATACATTTTCAGGGGATAAATTCAGGAAGTAACTTTTTCAATCTCCTTCACAATCACCTCGGGAATAATTATGCCACCATCTCATTTACATCACATGAGATAACTTCATGTACCATAATCTCTCTCATTTTCCTTCGAATCTGTTTATTTGACCTGTTGGGGCATAGCATGTTCGCTTGACTTGATTGGTCCTCTTCGTAAATCCAATGCAAAACATACATAAACCATAGTTATCTGTTGTCTCAACATCCATGTGAGTTTCAACCAAAGTATTCCAGATAGTCTTGGTTTTCAGTCACATATCCAAACATTGCATATCTTCCATCTAAGATATTGGCGTCATTAAGCGTGAGTTCACTTTCTTTAGGAAACCAAATTATTTGGATTGAGGCTGAATTATCATCAAATTCATCTTAGGTCATTTCCATAGTACCAAAAGCATTGAATGGGAGCTTTGTCTCAACTTTGTACTAGCCAAACTCCTCTAGAGTAACACCGTAAATAGGTGACTTGTTTCCATCAATCGTTATTTCTAGTGGGATGGTACGTACTTTTTTCTTACCGGAGTCCACAAATCCCTCTACAAGTCGTTTAGGACCACCTGTTTGCACTACAAATCCATCAGCTCTTTGAATTTCCCTTCCATCATAGAAGTGTCTTTCCACTAGATCTATAAACTTTCCTACAGTAAAGGGCATATTATAGCCATCCAGAACCAGTCGAAATGTGACATCTTCAATATTAGGATTGTTTTTTACCTTTACTTTCATTTCCATGGTCACCCTGCCCCTTTAAAATAGGCTTACTGGAGTACTCTTCAAGCACTTCAAAAGGAAAATCGTCCACCATTTCTTCCTGGAGTATGTCTGCAATACTTTATTTTATTTTTTGGCACTACGCTTTTATGTTTGGTAAGATGGATATTATCCCACATGTGGCAAGTGATAAACATTACAAGGGTTTATATACACTGATGGTTGCAAACTGAATCAACGTGTATTGCATTATATTATTACTCTCGTTTGTGAGCTTGGCACTTGGCTTGGTTGGCGAGATTTGACTTGTATTTTGTGATGGTGTTGTTTGGTCGACATGGTCATACGGCTCTCGGTGTTGAGCTTGGCGCTTGGCTTGGTTGGCGAGATTTGACTTGTATTTTGTGATGGTGTTGCTTGGTCGACATGGTCATACGGATTTCGGTGGTCATACGGATTTCGGTGTTGAACTTTGGGCTTAGTCTACTATTTTAATAAATTTAAAGTGTCGACATGGTCATACGGCTCTTGGTGTTGAGCTAAAGTGTCGACATGGTCATACAAATAAATTTAAAGTGTCGACATGGTCATACGGCTCTCGGTGTTGAGCTAAAGTGTCGACATGGTCATACGGCTCTCGGTGTTGAGCTTTGGGCTTAGTCTAATATTTTAATAAATTTAAAGTGTTTTTATTTTATTAAAGTGTCGACATGTTCATACCGCTCTCGGTGTTGAGCTTTGGGCTTAGTCTAATATTTTAATAAATTTAAAGTGTTTTAATAAAATAAACTTTAAAGCCAATATATAATTTTTAATAATATTTTAATAAAATAAACTTTAAAGCAATATATAATTTTTAATAATATTTTAATAAAATAAACTTAAAGTGTTTTAATAAAATAAACTTTAAAGCCAATATATAATTTTTAATAATTACAAGGAAAAAAATTAATAATATTTTAATAAAATAAACTTTTAAAACAATATATAATTTTTAATAATATTTTAATAAAATAAACTTAAAGTGTTTTAATAAAATAAACTTTAAAACTTTAAGGCCAATATATGATTTTTAATAATAAAATAAACTTTAAAACTTTGAGGACAATATATAATTTTTAATAATAAAATAAAATATATAATTTTTTATAATAAAATAAAATATATAATTTTTAATAATATTTTAATAAAATAAACTAAAAGTATTTTAGTAAAATAAACTTTAAAACTTTAAGGCTAATATATGATTTTTAATAATAAAATAAACTTTAAGGCCAATATATAATTTTTAATAATAAAATAAATTTTAAGACTAATATATAATTTTTAATAAAAAAATATATAATTTTTAATAATAAAAAAACTTTAAGGATAGTATATAATTTTTATTAAAAAAACTTTAACCTTCAAAAGTAATGATAAACAACTTAAGCTCCAAAATAAGTCCAAGAACAATAAATTGGCTTAAAAAACCAAAAACTAATTTGAAAATTAAAGGCCAATATATAATTTTTAATAAAAAAAACTTGGACCTTAAAAAGTAATGATAAACAACTTAAGCTCCAAAATAAGTCCAAGAACAACAAATTGGCTTAAAGAACCAAAAACTAATTTGAAAATTAACTTCTTTTTTAGCCCAATTATGAAACAATCTCTTTCTTTTTACCCAAAAATCTTTTAACCCCTTTTTACTTGTCGAAACCTGGAAAATTTTTAATGAATTATCAAATGAGTGAATCCTCGGAGCTACCAAGTCACCAATGTAATCTTGAAATATATACGATGATAACACCAACTCCCTCAAGAGTAAAATAGTGCTAATAGTTGGCTCCAATTGGGAATGATATCCTCCCTGCGAGATAGGAAAGAACCCATAGACTTGTGCCTGATCCATTGGGTTGCTCCCAAAATTTTATGAAAACCCTCATCCTACTCTAAAATGTAACCATCAAATGAACCCATACTGCACACAATCCCATTCCACAAACTGATACCAACAACAACCTGTAACATGTTACTAATCCTTCATTTGAAAACTAAAACCAAATGCAAACTGCAACTTGAAACTTGAAACTTCAAAAACTGAAACTCATACTGAAAACCAAACTGAAAAATAGTTGAAATAAATGCTCGTCATGTCGAGCTTATTCACACATTCCTACCTACCCTAATCTATCAAATTTGGCGCTCAATCAAGTAATGAAAAAGTGCCAATGAAGCTCATCCAGCAGTTGATCCAACAATCGAACTTCTTCATCATGCTTAATCAAAATCAGAACTGAAAAATATAATGGTAAAAAGCAATGATAATGAATTTGATTTTTATGGTAAAAATATAACCAACTATCCCAACTGAAAAAATTCTCCATGTAGTTGACCATCGGGTCATAAAAAACATGATAATCCTCAAAATATTACGATATTTGCTTGCTATGAAGAGGATGCTCAAACTATAACTTCACTTGCAAATTGTCAAACTGACTTCCGGAAGAACCATAAAGAGTATGCTCATGACAAATTTTAAATGGAATATCAACAACCTCATTTAAAATTTCAAAATTTAAAACTTGATTCTTTTCATGTGTTTCAAAAGAAATATCATTTTGTTATTCAAAAGAATCAAGTGAAAAGGATATTTCTTGACACAGATTCTGAAATTGAAAGACATAAAGAAACACTCGATTGAGAACCTTGATTTTCTTCTTGGTGATTTAATCCTTTATTACAGACTGATGATTTTTCCATATGCTGGGACTGATTGTATTGTTGCTCATATTTCTCATCATCCATTTCTAGAAATGCTATAACATCATCCATAATCTCAAATTTATGTGTTTGATTAGTGATTCTACATCCCTTTCTCAACAATTCAAATGAAGAAAAACTCAAAGGCAAACTATTACCTTCAGCAGGGTTACCATTTACCTTGTTTTCAAAATTACGATCATTAATAGTAATATGATTTTCTTTAATAACTATCCCCGAACTTGCAAGATCTTCAATTGGTTGTTTAGGTCCAAATAGCCATCCTCATACTCATCTTATATAGGTAAGCTGAAATTTTCTTGAAAGCCATAAACAACTGGATTTGTAACAACATCTTATTGATTGCAATCTTCATAAAACAAATCATTATAACACTCTTCTTATACATCACTGGGTTGATCAACTTCTTGCTCACAGTAATAAGGATTAAAAGGCAGAGCAAATTCTTCTTGTTCATGGTGTTCATGCAACTCTAATTCCTTTTCAATTTTATCACCGCTATCTTGATCTGAAAATTTTTTAGACATTCTAAAATTATCTTCAACCTCTAAAGAATCAATGAACATTTGTTGCAAAGTGACTGATTTTATTTATAAAAGAAGCAAGAACAATTCTGAAGGGAAAATTGTTGCATAATTTATTTTAGCAACATTTTCAAGTGGTTGGATTTATTTAGGCATGTTATAATAGAAACTAGCAAATATCCTGTTGAAACTTGACATAGTTTCACCTTCTTGTCTTTCCATAGAATGAAATTCTGAAAGAATTTGGTCCATTGATATCCTCTTACCCCAGAACTTCAAAAATATTTCAGAAAATTCTTCCCATGTATTGATGGATTTAGTCTACAAATTCTTAAACCATTCTTTAACATCTCCTTGTAAAGATTGAGAAAAAGCTCTCATACAAACATCATCATGTGTTGGCACTATCGACCAACAAAGCCTCATAGACAGGGGTTCCTACTTTGTCGACATCCAACTAGCGCGATTGTCCTGATCACCAGCCCAAACAGGTTTGACCTTGCCCGGAAACACCCGCAAAGCGGATGAAGTCTCACCTGAGATGTTAAGGCAGAGCTGTCGAAACCAAGTTTCCAGCAATAAGAAGGGAGGGCATGGCATCAACGAATTACGAAATAACCAAAAGATACTAAATAGACCATTTTGTTAGAATCACATCACATATCTATAGGCATAACTAGCAGATCGCTATTAGATCGCATTACTTCATTCATCGCAACAACCATATTCATTCATATAACAGATATAGTAAACATCCATCATTGTCATTGTAGAGCATAAAGACAAGAAAGAAACGAGAAACCAAAACACTTTTAGGGAAACATCCATCATGTCATATTAATTATGCGCAATAGATTCACATCATCCAGTACTTCTCCATAGCAGGAGACTGAGAGTCGATTGATACAAACAGAGCCAAAAGACCGCTCACACTAGATGCAGATGCCAAAAGATCTCCAACCCAAAATACAAGTTATCCTCAAAATTCTCTCCAAAGTGATATCTTTACTATTGCAATTCTAGCTCTATATATAGGCTTGCATATTTACATCCAAGGTCCACTTCTAACTAACTTCTAACAAACTAGTGACCTATATCCACAAAATGTGTTCAATCAGTACAAAATTGCAAAAAAAATTCCAAAAATAGTTATTCTTTCGCCTATCATGCTATTGTGGTCTTTCATGATGGCATATGAGCTTACACAGCTTCTGTGGTGTTGCAAGTCTCACTTACCCAATACCCCTGCCAACAGGACCCCAACACAGTCTTGTGGCTCGTCCTCGAGCCACGTCAGGTCGACAGGGTGTACTTCGTCATCTTGGTCTTGAAGTCCTCGAACTGTTGTGAGATCTCTCGAACTTGGAGCTAAACATGTTCAACTATGTCCCAAAAATTTAACATGTCCTGCTTCAATGGGTGCTCCTCCCCAACCTTGCCATCCACCATCTTCCTACCTTCTTGTACGTCCTGCAGTGCAGCGACTGCTTTCACAGCCAACTGCCCGCCAATGTCTTGGAATTCATTGAACTGGGTGCTGCGCTTGCACTAACATTCTTGGGCTTAGGCGGCTCGCTGCTGCAGGTCTTTCAACTCTTTAGAGCATGTCATCTGAACCATGAGAGGCATTGTGCACAGCGATGTCTTCAGCGTTGTCAACTGTGCTTCAACTTCCCACGCTTTCTTGGAAAATTATTCCCGTTGGTCATCTTGAATGACACTTTGCAAAACTGTGTCATTTTGTCGGCGATCGTCTTCGCCTCCTACTCTGTAGCTTCAAACTGGGTCGCAAATTCCTCGATCGTATTCTTCCATTCAGCAACCTGTTTCGGCGGTGTGTCGAGGTAAACAAGAGAATTCAACAGATTGTTAGTTAACTAGCGTTGGGAAAGCACCTCCCCAAGTCGCTTGGCTTTAGCCATGATAATGAGTTCTATTGTTCTCTCATAGATGTGTTGACATGCCTCGTCAACCGCTTTCTTCACCTCGCTGCAACTAGCATAGAGTTGCGCCTTCTCGACAATGAGGCGGTCTTGCTCCTTCTTTAACTCGGTGATTTCGTCGGCGTCTTTCTGCTGCAGCTCTACCTGTGCTTGCTTAAATGCGGTAATACCCTGCACCTTTTCTTATGGTAGCTACACTTTGATCTTCCACAGCTCTTTAGTTTCCTCTTGCAACTTCTTTGTGATGTCCTGTGACTGCACATACCCATCACTAAGCTCCTTCTGCCTATCAGCCAACTCCTAGCTAGCACCCTGCTGCAGCTGCACTATAACTCGGGCAGGTAACATATTGAGATTAATAGCAATGCTCAGCAATAGCTGCAGCAATGAGTTCACTTCTATACTTCCCGTGTCGATTGCAGTCGAGGGAACTTGAATGTTCCTGGCCCACGGCTCGGTGCTAATCGTCAGGAAATCCTGCATCACAACCTTCTCTAGTGTCACTTTTGAAACAACAACAAAAATAGAATCTAGCTTAACACTTACCACGGCAAACCCTTCTTGGTTGGACACGCGTATAGCTTGCGTCACATCATCCGATGCGTCGTTGACAGCCTTAATGTGCCATTGCAGTTGGTTCTCCATCATCGAGTGGGAGCTGTTGCCGGCATCGAAATCCATGTGTATTTTAGTGCTTAACTCCTCCAACATGCACTGGGCTTGTGGATCAGATTCTATTCAGGACTCTCCATCAGAGTCATGGAGATCTTTCCATGATTGGACTGGCTCATCAAGGGCATCTGCTAGTGGTCCTGTAGAGATCTCCTCTGTGCTCACAGTTTCACGCTAGTCAACTGGCCAATCTTGAACAACAGCCTCCAATTCTGCATCTGTGAGTTTGTAGGCCATAGGCAGCCATTGTTTGTCAAGAACCCTACACGCCTGGATATAAATGGAATGAGGGTTGATATAAAATTGAATGATCCTCTGATATTGGGATGTGACGACATTGGATAAGTGGGGAACCTTGATGGCTACGACCTGCAGCGCTTCCCAATAGACCCAAAAATGGATCACATAGTCCTACTATCGATGAGGTTTCGCAACCCACCATCAGTTCTCATAGTGTGCACCTTTGCACACACTTTTCTGCAGCGACTGACATCGGCTGGTAGTCCTCTAGCTCAATCCATGTGACTAAAGCAATGAGAATTAACAACCAACTGTAAGAAAAACTGTGTTCCCCAGCCTAAAAGCAACATCATCTTCTAACAAATGGTTTAATAGAAACAGGGACCAGTTCATCTGCACCCCTTCAGCGCATTTTTAGGCACATGCAACCACACCTAAATTGCATTGGACGGGTCAATTCTTCCGAATGATCTTGTTGACTAAAATGCGCGTCCCAATATGCATTGATCACTCAGAAATACTGTCGATTCAATATGCCCGGCCATCGCGCTGCAATCCAAATCTCTCCTTCAACTGTTGGGTAAGCTTCTTGTCATTATCCCGCCCTCTGAAATACTGCGACGGATCTTCACGAGCCTTTGGTAACCTCGTAATATTGGCAATTAGGTCCACCATGACCGGAATAGGGTTGTCCAACCAAAGCATCCCACCATAAAAGCAGGCCAACAGTTTTTTGACGCATGCATTTGCTTCGTTCAATCTCCCAAAATGAGGCATGTTAATGATCCCCAACAACCCAGACCTGTCCAATCCCTGCGCCCATGGGTGAGGAATCCATTGAATAGGTGCGCCAGGTACCGTTGACAGTGACTGGTAAGGCTCCTCCAATACGTCCTTTAGTAGCAGTAAGTCATGGTCTCCATACTTCATCTTGACCAAGGCGGGTATGATGTCCACCAGGCAAGTCATCCCTTTTGGTAGTGGTTTCAACTTTGGCGAATACCTCTGATTATTTGTGAGATTCCTCAGCTTCACCCCCAGTCATGTTTGAGCAACATATCTAGGGATATCATTGACAGAGACACCCCTAGGCACCACAGACTCAATAGCTCCCGAGCTTGATGGTCTTGTGTGTGTTTTTTCTTCCCCTTGTGCCCTAGCAGTTGTGTGTGTGTATCTCTTCTGCGGTGGCATGGAACTGGGCTTCTGGGCCTTCCAATTCACTCTAGGGATCGAAGAGGACACAATTGGCATGCTCATAACTTCCTCTTCAACCATGTCGGTCAGGTGGAGGATTATTGCTCGCTCAAAATCTCAACTGCATCGGGAGTGCGCAGCATGCCACACTCTATAATCCTCACAATGCTACCAAATTTCACTCCTTGCCTATCACACTTAATTCTACTCCTACACTAAGCTCAACACTTCACTCAACTCAATTGAAAAATACCTTGTGCTCCCATCCTGCGCGTTGTTATAATCACTTGCCCGATCCGACTCATCATTGCTAAATCTACCGTGTCCATTATCACCCAATCTGACATTAATAACCCCAAATCCGTCGATGATCCTATCTTACTAATGCTCAGATCAGTCACAAATGCACGTTGCTTCATCAAGCACTACCAGCTAACTGTATTAATTGTCTATATTTATTATTGATTTGTCCACCTCACAGTCTTACGATTGTCGTCGATGGTCTCCCTCTCAACAGTACTGCGTGTTATCCTTGCACAGCTTCTTCCTCTGTGCTCGCCTCACTGCAATCTACCCAATTTTTTTTTAGTTGTGCAGTGTCTCAAGCATTGCACAGCTCATGCCCTATTCTATAGGGCTTCAAGCGGCTGCCATTCACAAGTTTGGGCAGCACCGCACCGTCTAATTGTTGTAATTGAACTGCACCCCCAGAAGTAATTGAATGAACAGGAAATGGACCTAACCAGTGCATCTGTAACGTACAGGGATGCTTCATGAACTTACTATCATATAACAACACCAACTCTCCATGTGTAAACTGCTTATTCTTAATGTGGCGATCATGCCACGCCTTCTGTTGATCCTTCTCAACACGTTGGTGGAATCCTGTGACAAAGCGTTCCTCTTCTAGCTGGATCAACTTGTGATGCGCTCCTCTAATGCTTCTACATAATCCATGCATGTCGCAGTAGCAATCTACATACTAGGAACAATGTATTCCATAGGCATGACTACCTCTTGCCCATATACCAATTTGAATGGCGTATGTCCTGTTAACCTTTTACAAGTGGTGCGATATGCCCATAGTACCGTTGGAATTTTTAAATACCAATCAGCGCGATTAGTATTGCATACCTTTGTAAGCATGGTTTCCAATATTTTGTTGAAGGCCTCGACAGTCTCATTTTCCTACAGATGGTAGGGTGTGCTTTTCTGATGCTGCACCTGCAACTCCTCGGTTAGTGCTTTCACGGTTCGATTTATAAAGTGACTTCCCTGATCACTCATCAATATCCTCGGACAGCCAAACCTTGTCACAATATTCTTGAATATGAACTTGGCTACTGTTGCAGCAGTGCAATCCACCACTAGCGCTGCCTCTACCCACCTTGTCATATAATTGTTTTCTATAATGATGTATCACGCACCAATCCTCTTTCCTCGTGGATTAGTTGGGCCCACAAAGTCCACGGCCCATTTATCAAAAGGTTGTAGAGTTACCTGTGGCACAAGTGGCATCTCATCCTATCGTGAAGGTTTTCCAACATGCTGACAGACATCGCAACTTCACACATAATCTATCGCATCATTATGTAAGGTAGGCTGCCATAGCCTAGCGCGCAGTAGCCCTGCCTCCATAGTGGCCTCTCGCAATTCCTACATGTGCTTCTCCTAAAAAGGGTCCTTGCTCATGTGGTAAGATACATCCTCGCAAGATTTTGTCTGGTCCAAGTTTGTATAATTTCCCTACCATATACTGGAAATCTAAAGCTTTCACGACCAACTGCTTCTTCTGATTGGTCGATAGGTCCTCTAGAGCGACTCCAGTTGTCAAGAATTGAATGATTGGAGCATAATGGTCGTCTGCGATCTCTACCTAGAACAACTGCGCATTGGAAAATCCATCATCAATATTGGTAGGTTCTTCTCCTATCTCAATGCGATACAGGTGATTAGGGCCAGTGTTCAACCTTCATGTCTTCACAATTATCTCAAAGTCAAATTCCTGAAAAAGTAGAAGCCATTGACATATCTTTCCCCCCAACACAGGCTTATTGACCAGGTATTGCAAAGCAGAATTATCTGTAAACATTTTGAAGTGACCTCCCAACAGATAGTGCCTAAACTTTTGCAGTGCATAAACCATGGCCAAGCCCTCTCTCACAATGGTTGTGTAATTTCTTTATGAAAAAGGAAGCTTACTACTTGCAAATGTGATTGGATGATCCAGGTCTCCCTCGCTTGGTTGCGCAAGTGCTACCCCTAGTGCAACATAAGAGGAAGTGACATGGAAATGGAACTCCTTGTTCCAATCAGGGAATACCAGGATAGGCGTCGACACCATCTTGGCCTTCAACATGTCGAAACTCCCCTGACACTTGTAATTCCACTCAAATGTAGCACCCTTCTTCAGCAGCTTCTCCATAGGGGCTGTAATCGCGGAATATCCTTTGATGAACTTGCGATAGTACCCTGTGTGTCCCAACATTACCCGAAGCATATTCACATTAGTCGGTGGTGGTAGACTAAGGATAAGTGCAATCTTCGCAAGGTCGACCAACAGCCCTTGCTTACACACAATGTGACCTAACAATATTCCGAATGGTGCGCAAAAAATTCACTTCTTTGAATTCAATGCAATTTGATGTTGCCGACACCTTTCCAGCATCAATCGCAAATTCACTAAGTGATCCCTAACCAAACCATAAACTATCCAATCATCCATATATACCAATAGGAACTTCTGAATGAAGTATTTGAATGTAGCGATGACCACCCGAGAAAATATTGCTGGTGCATTATTCAATCCAAAAGGCATGTTTGTATATTGAAAACAACCCCATTCAATGACGAATGTGCTCTTATGTCGATCTTCCTTTGCGATTCGGATCTGGTGATACCCCGAAAATCCATCCATGAATGAGTACATCTCCTGACCGCCTACCCCTTTAAGGCCCTCATCTGTAAAGGGAGTGGGAAATGGATCATGTAGGCCCGACATCGTTCAGCTTCCTCGGGTCGACACAAATGTGATATTCTACAGTGTCTTTATCCTAAACCATCATAGGTCTTATCCATTCTGACTCTTCAACAGGATCAATGATTCCAGCATCTAACATCTAATCAATCTCAGCTTTGACATGTCCTTTGTATCGTGGGCTCAATCGATCCAGCCTCTGGCACACAGGTTTCGCGTCTAGTTTCAACAGGATTTTCATCTCACCTAGATCCCCTCATATCCCTTTCATTTTCAAAAACTGTGTCGAAAATAGATCTTGGAACTCATGCAGCAGATCGGTGACCTGTGCCATTGTCTTATTGTCCCAATAGTCCCAAATGTTAGCAAACTTTTGGTCTTCTTCTGTCCCAATGTTAACTTTGGGGATCTTCAACGGCTGACTCATGGGGTCAGTTGGTATGTCCGGTGCTGCAACATTGTGACTGTCTCTTGATTCTAGAATATTCACATTCCTCATGTCATCATCATCTTCAGGTTCACCAAATATATTGTAGCGCATCATCAAGGATCACATATGGCACTGCGCATGTGGATCTACAGGGTATGCGGTTGGCACAACCTTCAATACTACCTCGCAGATGAGTTGGAGTGCATTGTGGACCTCAGGGTTAGCGTCGTGGAAACTAAAATTCTGTGCAAAGAAAATCAATAGCTCCTCCCAAGTATTTATGGTTCTGCGCAGATCTACCGCTAGATACCAGGATCTAGGCATTTCATCCAAAGTATGAACAAAAGCATGGACCCACTCATCCTTGGGTCGTAATGCCCACAAATCCTGACATTCCATTAAATGATCATCAGTGTTAGTCCACCCATCATATTTCCCAATAGGATAGGTCTCTGAATCACCAAAACGCACCATTATCAATCGTTGACACTGTTCCCATTCATGGATTGTCTATTTGTGAGCCACCCACCAGCATACTAGGGTAGCCTTCAACACTTCCTCCAGTGCCAACAGCCTCTGTGATTCAAATAGTTTCTCTTCAAACTCTTGGAGGAATTCAGAAACCTTTCGTAGCCCCTCATAGATCGGTAGCTTGATGATCTCGGTTGTAACACAATGTAGAGATTGCGTGATTAGTCCACACTTTCTAAAAGACACCTCATGAAGCCGATTTTGCCAATTTTCTAGAGCATCATCAGAATCATAGGACGCGGAGCTAGCACTGCCCCATTCGAGTTCGCTATCAACAGTAGGGTAGATGTATTCCTCGGAGATATTGTAGGCATGATCCCAACCTCTACCCTCCTCATCCTTGATAGGTTCAAATGATACCGACGTCCTTCCTGAGGGTCCATGGGAACGATGACTCTGATATATTGGTTTTTGAATGTCATAACCCGCTTCTTGAAATTGATAACTTCCATGCTATCATTAGCCCATCCAATCCCCAACAGTGCAGGATAGGATCCTCCATCGTCAACTACTTCAATGACATCGAAATCAACATATGTCTTCATACCTTCGACATCGACGACCAGGTTGAAGACACGGCCAATAGGCTGAACCTTGGCCTAATTTGCTAGTCGCAGTTGCACAGGGGACCACCCCAATGTTGGATTTCCTATCAACTACCAAGTATGCTTGGTCAAAATATTCACATCCGACCCTAGATATAAAATAACAGAATCGACTTCATAGTCCCCTAGCTGGATGTTCATTGTCATCTCTTTACCTGTCTTTCTCTTCTGGAGGGAATTTACTATGGAATCCTTCAGCATCTGATTCCATTGGCACAACAACTTCTCAATCTCTCTGAGAGCCTCAGGATCTCCAACTAGCGACAGATAGCTCTCAAAGAACTATTGCAAGGTACCATGCTGTCACAATATTCCTGCCTCTACAGAAGGTTCAAAAGCAGATGGCATTTCAACAACATGAAACTTACCCGGATTCCTCCCAATCGCATGCTTGGACTGAAAGAATGTCTCCTTCTCCATTGGAATATCAAATGCTGCCTTTTTCTTCCCTGCTAACCGAACTTGATGATGGGGTCCATCTTTTTCGGTCGTCGCACCTGCACGAGTGACAACAGCAACGTTGACATCCTAGGTTCTAGGTTCTGCTAGAATTATCGCAACCGTGGGTCCTTGATTCAGGTTCTGAGCTTGGTTCTGAGGTGGACTCTGAGTCAGTGGTGGGTTCATTGGTTGATAGTGAGTTTGCAGTGGGATCTAAGGCTAATTCTGCAATGGTTGCTGGGTCTTCACTTGATTTTGGTTTTGGAACTGGTTCTGCAATTGAGGGATGTTTCCGTCCTATCACTTCGCAATCAATTGAGGGAAATTTTTGACATTATGCTTTCTTGTTGCGCAGTATGTACACTGTGCATGGGGACACTCCCTCTGATATTGGAAAAATAACCTACAAGTGTAACACTGGATGGATTCTCAACCTCATCCTCCTCCTCGTCTGAAGCCTCCTCCTCGTCCCCTAAATCCTCCTCGAAATCCTTCGATTTGCTGATATTGTGGTTGGGCTAGCTGCTGCAGGGGATTCAGTTGTTACTAAACATAATTTGCTACTTAAAAAAACTACGGTTCAGTCTGAGCAGTCGTCACTTGATTATACTATGGTCGTGGTGCAAACTGTGGTTGTTCTATGAAATGTGGCTGCGGCATGAACTGTGGTTGTAACTACGATGAAATAAACTGCATTTGCAAAGGTGGTGTATACTAGACTACCTACTGTACCATCTGTGGCTACGACTACTAGACCGCATGGGGATCCTCGCCCTTCACAAAATATGAATCATATGTTCTCTCTTGAAGCAGATCGTAGGCTTGGCAGTCTTTATCCTCATGCCCTACGAAGCGACAAAAGGAGCAATACAAACTTTCTGCCTTTGTAACCATATTCTGCATGTAGCTACAGTTTTCGTGTCAATGCCCATATACCTGACATATGTAACACCATGGTACGCCAGCGCAACTCAAATGGTTCATTGCTCCAAAGAGAAAATAGTTTTGGAAAGTCAGACAGGTGTCCTTGGTGTGTCCATTCATACGATGCCGCATGCACCAAAGGTCATCATGCTCTTCTTTTTCCTTCCTAATACCCTGCAGGTGAAGTGTCAAATTTGCTAGCTATGCCTAAATCTGGTTCATCCCAACTGCAGTCTCCCCAATAGGTGAAGCTTCCAACTTCATCGCCATCTCCAGAGCCTCATTCTGTGTTGCGATCTTTTGCTGCATTAACGGTTTTATGATGTGTGAAACCAATGCAGCAATGAACCACTCCTTGTGCTAAACATCACTCATTTTGAAGTTGAATTGAGCCATCAACGACTTAAACCGTTGATCAAAATCCCAAATAGTTTCATTCGGATAATGCTTGATTTCCTTGAGTTCTATAATATATTGGGCCTCAGATTTAGGTTTCTTAAATTCCTCGAATAGTCCTTCCTGGATCTCATTTAATGTTTTCATCGTTGTCCCCTAAGGAACCTACATGAATCTCATGTACCAATTAAGCGCACGACCCCTAAGGGTGGTCGCCAATTGGCTTCTCTTAATATCGTCGTCCACACTTTCTCTGGCAGTCCAAACTGCTTCACATAATATTTAGTACTACTCTGGGTCATCGGTCCCATTTCCATGGAATATTGGTAACTTCATCTCGTCGCCCACCATTTTGGGCCTTATTCCTGCAAACAATGTTTTACTGCTAGACTGCTACTGGAACATCGGACAAGGTGACATAGAATGTGCTTTTCTACCTATTGGTGGAGTAGTGCGCAGAGGTGTGGACATGTTACTGCCCGGGTTCGAGCTTCTCACTATTTTGGGCGTAGCCTGGGTCTGGTCATCCTCGTCGTCACTGTAGGGTCGCTTCGTCCCATGCAGTTGTTCTTTGCAGTCTTGCGTCTCAATCATGGCAGGACCTTCTCCTATCCTCTGTCTCTTCTCTTTTCGAAACCTTGCTCCTCCCCTTGTACAACCACTTGTTTCCTTGTCAACCCTCACAAATTCCTTAGAACTCATACCCATCTACCCCTTATCTTGACATTTTTCTCCCCCCTCTCGTCGCAGTGTCCACGGTCCCCGCACACCTGAGTTCCACTACTCGAGGTGCATTTTTAGAATACCCTTCTCGCAGACAAGCATCTTAATAGATAATTGTAGAGACAGCCAAAACCTACCTCATGGCCCATTGAAGAACTCTCTTTCTGCTTCGGTGTATGCCTTATTGGTATCGACTGCAAACTCAGTGATGTATCCTTCCAGAATACTATCCACCTATACTTCGACATCTCGCGATGCTTTGTTATTGGTTTGTTGTAGCTCCTGGATCAAACCAGGGGTCCAGGATGTCGGCTCTCCTTCTTGATGGTTATTTTTCTTATAAGAGAACCGCGCTAACCATTCATATAGTATGACTAGGAATTCAATAAAAGAACCATTCATATGGACCGTCGTAGATATATCTATTCAACCACCTGGTTGTCGACAACTTTAGATTTTGATTCTCTATTTCAGCAAACTCTCGTAGCTTTAGGTCAAAGCAATATTGAATCTTTGGTTTCAGTGGATGCCACAACGTATCGTCCCTTCAATTGCAACGAGGTCCCGACAACAAAACCATCTGTTGGCGCGACCCACCAACAAATCCTCATCGATAGGGGTTTCTACTCTGTCGACGTCCAATCAGCGCGATCTCCCTGAGCACTGGCCCAGACAGGTTTGACCCCACCCGACAACACCCACAGAGTGGATGAAGTCTCACCCGAGATGTCGAGGGAGAGTTGTCGGAACCAAGTTTTCGACGGTAAGAAGGGAGGGCATGGCATCAACGACTTACGAAATAACCAACAAATACTAAATAGACCATTTTGTCAGAATCACATCACAGATCTATAGGTAGAAATAGTAGATCGCTATTAGATTGCATTACTCCATTCATCACAGCAGCCATATTCATTCATATAACAGATACAGTAAACATCCATCATTGTCATTGCAGAGCATAAAGACAAGAAAGAAACGAGAAACCAAAACACTTTTAGGGCAACATCCATCATGTCATATTACTTATGCGCAATAGATTCACATCATGCAGTACTTCTCCACAGCAGGAGACTGAGATCTAATCGATATAAACAGAGCCAAAAGACCGCTCACACTAGATACAGATGCCAAAATATCTCCAACCCAAAATACAAGTTATCCTCAAAATTCTCTCCAAAGTGATATCTTTACTATTGCAATTCGAGCTCTATATATAGGCTTGCGCCTTTACATCCAAGGTCCACTTCTAACTAACTTCTAACAAAATAGTGACCTATATCCACAAAATGTGTTCAATAAGTACAAAATTGCATAAAGAATTCCAAAAATGGCTATTATTTCTCCTATCACGTTGTTGTGGTCCTTCACGATGGCCTGTGAGCTTGCGCAACCTCCGTGGTGCTGCACAACTCACTTACCCAATACCCCTACCAACATCATGTTCTATTTCTAAAAGGTCAATGAAATGCTCAAAAGCTTGAATATGTTTCTTACCAATAAGGTTATCAGATTCCCCCTCAAATCTAGGAATATATTTATAGTGCTTTGTAGGAAAATCATGAAGTACATGAGGTAGTTGAAGTGGTCAATATATGTTTTTGGCTCTTGGAAGGAATAGAGCTATGTGGAAAAAGTGTAGTGTCAACTTTGGTATCATGAGGTTCACAAGGCTGAATATTGATGTTATGCAACTTGAATGAAGGATCTTGGTCATAATCAAATGTACAGGATGGAGACATATTTTCAGTTTGTAAAGAAGGATATACAGAACTGAATACATGGTCTTGTTTTGAATGCAATAAGAAATGGGAAATTCTTTTGACATGCTCAGGAAAGGAAAGGAAATATTTGATAAGAAAGGATAAAATATCTTGAAGAAAATTGAAACTCGAGTACCTAATTTTTCCACAATGTCTTTCCATAGCTATAAAATGAGATCATTCCCCAATAGAGTCTGTAATTTCTCTCTGAAAACTTGATTTTTGGGTCTTGCTGCCAATGGAGTCACCAAAATTCTGAAATTTGGATTCTTTGAAGTTGGAGTCGCCATGTGAAAGATGTACAGCCTACTTGATGTCTAACTATTGTTCACTGTCAACAATCAAATCTGAAACTCTGTCATTCATACCCAGGGGACATTTGAACCATCGTTCCCCAGCAAATGTGACAATATGTTAGCACTCAAAATTTTCCTTAGGTTGTATCAAGGAAACCCCGAGGTAACCACAAAACCACTTTAGACTGTATTCTGGCCTTATACAATCAGAGAGGGATCTCTCAATAGTTATAAAGATTTCTCACTCAAGATATTTAACAACAACACTCAAAAAGTCAAATTTATGATATGACCAATTTGTTTTGTAAAGTTTGGTAAGACAATCTTGAAAAGAGACCATTGGGAAATGGAGTCAATAAATAGATATGAATTTGAGCTACAAGAGATTGGGGTTTAAAAGAACAAGGAAAGAGGTAGGCTAGACACAATTTCCTCGGACTTTAGGAATTTCAAGGTGGTAGTAGACAACGGAAAACAATCCATTAGAACAGAGCATCTAACTAGGGTGAGTTCTGTAATAACTTTAGAAAAAAATATTTAAAAATGTTTGAATTAATGAACTTATAGCATCAAAGATGAATTCTAGTTCATAACACTCTCATTCAAACACGAAAGAATATACAGAATGGGGTGAAAACTGGAAATACATTCACATAAGAAGTCACTTACTGAGAAAAATAATGGCAAAAGAATCTCTGCTTTGAATGCTTTTCAACTTTTTTCTTCTCTGCAACTTTATTTACATTCAGAAATGAAACTAGACCCAACAATTACAGTAAAGACCTCTCTCATCCTATGATTCCAACCCTATTTTTGTCTATTACATATGAATATATAGAAAAACTATAACTACCCCAGCCTCCCATTTCGAACTCTAACTTCTTTCCCAAAATAGAAATAGTTACAAACAGAAAAGACATGTTTAACTAATTTCCAGCTTTTTTATGAGGCGAATTTCTGAAAGAAAAAAAATAGGCTTTTAAGCCCCTCCTGTATATCTCAAACAGTAACAACTGTGTAAAAACCAAGATAGGTTTTTGTAAACTAATCCATTCCAATCAAAAATCATGTTTTAGTTTTTCTAGATTCCCCTCTAGCTCCTTGGAATTTGCATTTGAAATTAACGACTAAAACAGGAAATTAAAATCTGGAAAAAGGCATTGAAATATCATTTTGAATCTCCCAAACCTTAACACATGTGAAGAAATTGAAAAAGGTTTTTGTAGATGAACCCGTGCTAAAGAAAATCCTCTTTCGTTTTTTTTAAATTCATCTTCATTTATCAAATACAGATGTTTGAAGAACTGGTAAAACAATCATTTCCATAAAATTTGTCATGTTGCACTAACGTTTCCTTTGCTTTCCAGGATGCTTCAGGAAACTATGACTCTTCTTTTCAAAAATCATAGGATGACTACATTCGATGGAGATTTTCAATTGGTTCCATTAGTTTCAATTCGACCATGAGTAGGCTTCTTTGAGGATATTTCTAAAAAATTAGCACTTTTTTTACCACCTGAGATCTTATGAGTGTTCACATCAACAGTCTTTCTCATCGTATCAAAATATCATTTTTTTATCCTTTTCCACCATCTACTTTTGTAAATACACACTACCATTCAAAGTAGATACTAGGTAGACTATTCCAATCCTCACAAAACCAAACTCCTGCTCCAAACGAATCCCTATAAATAGAGACTTAACAAATTGGAAAATAAATGTATGACCCCAGCATGCAACTAGGTACATGTGATAAGCCGCTATTCTCGGTGCTCCATATATTAACAATGATGCCCATTTCCAACACATAAGTAGTTTCTGTTGGCCTAAAAAGCGGTTTTATTTATTGTTTTCTTAATTGGTGAAATCGGATTCCGCTCAGCCTTTTCAATGTTAAACTTGTATTCACTTCTACCAGTAGAATGAATTTAGCTCGTCGATCTTGTTAACAAAACAATATTTTATCAACACGTGTCTAGATTTACACACCTACAAAAAATTCCGTTGAGGCCCATGGGAGTTAACCTCACTTCACTTCTGTCGGCGGAATAATTGGCAACCGTTGATTTTCTTCTCAAAAGAATAGGGTATAAACATGTGTTTAGATCCACACAATGCATAAAATTCTGTTGAGGCCTCTTAACATTAATCTACCACCATTTTTTCCAACAGAATGAGTTCAACTTGTTGGATGATGCATGGCCTAAAATCTAAATTTTCAATCACCTTTGGTTTTGCAGGAGTTTAAACAAAACAATTTATTTAACAGAATGCTCCCAGGTAGCTACACATTGGACCATAGCAGCACTTCATTGTGGAGTTAAATACAGTTTCCATCCACCTATCCTGTCACATGTACCACAATAACTTGGTCGTTGTTCAAGACTATGGAAGAGACATGGAATTATCTGCAGCACCGATAACTAACCACTGATCTCCAACCATTCTCAAAATAATCTACATGTACCTCCATAAACTTTCCAAGGTCAAATTTTGGAGCCTTCAAAATTTTAATTTTTCTGATAAATACATTTTGCAAGGGATAAATTGAGGAAGTAGCTTTTTCAATCTCCTTCTCAATCACCTTGGGAATAAATTTTTCCACTAGCTCATTTAAATCACATGAGATAACTTCACATACCATAATCTCTCTCATTTTTCTTCGAATCTGTTTATTTGACTTGTTGGGGCATAGCATGTTCATTTTACTTGATTGGTCCTATTTGTAAATCCAATGCAAAACATGCGTAAACCGTAATTATCTGTTGTCTCAACATCCACATGAGTTTCAACCAAAGTATGCCAGATAATCCTGGTTTTCAGTAACATATCCAAACATTGCATATCTTCCATCTAAGATATTGGCATCATTAACTGTGAGTTCACTTTCTTTAAGAAGCCAAAATATTTGGCTTGAAGCTGAATTATAATCAAATTCATCTCAGGCCATTTCCATAGTACCAAAAGCATTGAATCGAAGCTTGTCCGAACTTTGTACCGACCAAGATCCTCTATAGTAACACCGTAAATAGGTGGCTTGTTTCCATCAATCATTATTTCTAGTGGGATGGTACATACTTTTTCTATACTGGGGTCCACAAATCCCTATACAAGTCCTTTAGAATCACCCATTTGCACTCCAAATCCATCAGCTCTTTGAATTTCCATTCCATCATTGAGGTGTCTTTCCACTAGATCTGCAAAATTTCATGCAGTAAAGGGCATATTGTAGCCATCCATAACCATTTTAAATTTGACATATTCAAGATTAGGATTGTTTTTTACCTTTAGTTTCATTTCCACGGCCACCCTCCCCTTTAAAATAGGCTCTTTGGAGTACTCTTCAGGCACTTCAAAAGGAAAACCGTCCACCATATCTTCCTGGAGTATGTCTGCAAGACTTTATTTTATTTTTTGGCACTACACTTTTATGTTTGGCAAAGTGGATACTATCCCACATGCAGCAAGAGATAAATATTGCAAGGGTTTATATGCATCGATGGTTGCAAACTAAATTGACGCGTAGTGCATTATATTATTACTCTCGCTTGTGAGCTTGGTGCTTGGCTTGGTTGGAAAGTTTTGACTTGTGTATTGTGTTGGTGTTGTAGGTGCTTGGTTGACTTGGTAAATACACACTACCATTCAAAGTAGAGACTATGTAGACCATTCCAATCCTCAAAAAACCAAACTCTTATTCCAAGTGAATCCCTATAAATATGAGACTTAACATATTGGAAAACAAATGAATGACACCAGCATGCAACCAGGTACATGTGATAAGATGCTATCCTCGGTGCTCCATATATTAACAATGGTGCTCTGGAAGCAGATTCTGCTCAGCCTTTCCAATGTTAAACTTACTTCACTTCTACCAGCGGAATGAATTTAGCTCATTGATCTTGTTAACAAAACAATATTCTATCAACATGTCTAGATTTACACACCGGCAAAAAATTCCGATGAGGCCCATGGGAGTTAACCTCACTTCACTTCTGCCAATGGAATAATTGATTTTGTTTTCAAAAGAATAGGGTATAAACACGTGTTTAGATCCACAATATGCATAAAATTCCGCTAAGGCCTCTTCACATTAATCTCCCACCATTGTTGCCAGTGAAACGATTTCAATCTGTTGGATGATGCATGGCCTAAAATCTAAATTGTCAATCACCTTTGGTTTTGTAGGATTTTAAACTGTTGGGCTTTGGGCAGACCCGAGTTCTTATACTTTTATCTTCACACCAACAAAAAGACCCACAGTGTTGGCCCTTTTGGTAACAACCTGCGAACAAGTTGCAGTCTCACCCAAAACAGCTATGGGGTGCCGCATAATCAGATTTCTGCAAGCAAAAGGGGGATATTACTGTACCTTTAGCCTTAACAAAGAACAATTATGCAATACAAAGCTTCGACATTTACTTAAATAGCTTCGCGGTTTAGATAAATGGACAGTTACTTGCTTAACCCTTAACTGGGAATTCACAGCGAAGTTAGTACTTAGCAATATATCTTACTTATCATTCATCTACTTATCAAATGCATTAAAACATAACAGGAATAAAATAAAAACAACCACCACAACACAAGATATATGTGGTTCACCCCCAGTGTAGGGGATACATCCATAATACTGTGTTTATATTCAACTCTTTACAAACAACATAGTTCTGATCTGCGCACTCAGCTGCAGATCTTCTCAACAACCCAAGACTGTGCACTTAGCTGCAGAACCTTTCCTCAAAACTCTATGCACACTCAGCTGCAGAGGTCATCCACGCACTCAACTGGGACTTAACCTTAACCCTAAAATAGATCTTAGCTTCTTCATATCACATCAACATCATACCCCAAAACATCTCTCTGACTCCTTTACATAAGTGCCTATTTATACAAGTGCACTATTACAATACCATGGGCTTAAAAACCATGGGTTATTTACAAAAAGAGGGGCTTCAACCCAACCCCGAAACCCCTAAGACTATTTTGGACCACAAATCTACTTGCAAGCTTCGCACCAAAACCATGGAGTTGCCAAAATTAAGGGCCTTTAAGGTCCGTGCCTAAACAGGCCCCTAAGACTCACCAATGTCCCGTCCCAGGACACTTTGCTGCTTTTCTGGTGGAAGTATCTTGTTGGCAAAGATAGTAAATTGCTTGTTGAGGCTGCGCATGATATCTTTGGCTACTTGCTCCTTCTCCGCTATCTCCTGCAGTGTTGCTGCAAATGCTTCATTGGCCTTTTCCTGCGCAAACGCATCATATTCCTTTAATACTTTGAGCTGGTTGTCCACAGCAGTGCTCAACTCCAAGGCCTCGTTAATAAGGGGCTACACAGAGTTCACCAACAGGGTTTCTTTCCTTCTGTAAGACTCAATTTCTCGTTGGAGCTCATGGCTATGCTTTACCTTAAGCCTCTTCTACATAGGAGGCAATATCTTGATCTCCGCTTTTACTACATCCAGCTATGTCTGTCGCTACTTGATGGTTTCTTGCAGCTTTTCGACTTCTGGGTTATCTTGCAAGTTTTCCCAGGCCTCGACACTTTCGTCTAGTAGCTTTGCTGCACTACTTACAAGATCTGAGATCTTTGTTGCTGAGGCCTGAATATCTCTGCGACGTTGTTCCCTGACCTCTGGTGGACTCTCAAGAATGATGCGAAGTTGAAGCTCCGCAATCTGAGCCTCATGTCCTGCTTTCATCTTCTCGATCTGGCTTCGAGACTGTTGTGCATAATCTTTCAGCTTGACGATCATTTGCTCCGATTCTTCTTCAGCCTGCATGTCGAAGTCAAGGAGACTTCGACATGCCTCCTCCAACACTCGCGCTAGTGTCGCCCGCTTGTTTTCTGCTTCCCTCTTCTTCTGCTTAGCTTCTTCCAACTGCGCTGCGAGACTCTCACTCTACTTCATTGCATTTTCTAACTGCATGTGTGAGTAGCTGTCTCGTTCTTGGATCTCCTTCATGAGTTCCAATTGACACAGGTGCAGCTCCGACATAGACAACTTAGTGTAGTCTATCTCAACTGTCATGCTCATCTGCGATCGAGATGCTGCATTAGTTATTATGAGAGCTGCAGTTGGTACTTTTCCTTTGTTTCTTCTGGCAGGTCATTGTCTAGTATCTGGTTGCGCGCCTGCTGGGGCACTGCTTAGCTTCTTCCAACTGCGCTGCGAGACTCTCACTCTACTTCATTGCATTTTCTAACTGCATGTGTGAGTAGTTGTCTCGTTCTTGGATCTCCTTCATGAGTTCCAATTGACACAGGTGCAGCTCCGACATAGACAACTTAGTGTAGTCTATCTCAACTGTCATGCTCATCTGCGATCGAGATGCTGCATTAGTTATTATGAGAGCTGCAGTTGGTACTTTTCCTTTGTTTCTTCTGGCAGGTCATTGTCTAGTATCTGGTTGCTCGCCTGCTGGGGCACTGCTTTCTATAGTCCCAGTTGTTGATCTTTCTGCTAACGCCTTATGTTCTTCAATTCGTTGTGCTATGCCAGCGAGCGCGTCAAGATGTGTGGATGTAAACTCTGACCATTTTCTGGTTAATAATTCTGTAGACTTTGTCAGAGCTTGATTAAGCTCGTCAATCGTCAGAGTGGGCTCTTCGATGATATTCTTCCCCTTTGATGCCTTAGCTTTCTTTCTCGGCGAAGGCTTCGTCACTTCTACTGCTTCGGGAGACTTGCGCTTATCTGGGCGATTGGGGTCTAAAATGGTTTTGACCAATTCTTCTTCTTCTTCATCCGCTCCATCATCTCCATCCTGGTCACCTTTGCTCTTTTGTGACTCCTCTTGTTCTCCGCTCTCTTCTGGTGGGTCACTCTACGGCGGCTGACTAGGACCTATGCCCACATCTGTCACCAGAGGGACTAGTATGTTGGGCCTTGTTCCTGTGTCCTTCATCCATTCAGCCGACCTCTACTGAACTACTGCAAGGATGTCTTCCTCATTCACCACGTATGGCAACTTGGACCATTTATGCTTGTTATCTGCGCGGGCCTGGATGAAGACATTGTGTATGTCAGCCTTGAAGTTGGCCACTCCAGCATACTGAGAGAATAGCTCATTACTAAGCTGTGGTGTTTTCAGGATCTCATATGAAATTTTCATCGCATAGAAGGTGAACACATAGTTCATCATCTGCTGTAAGGCTTTATCCTGCAAAACCCAAAGAGATGTGTACCTTGTTGCGCAAGGAATCTCTGGAGGCACATCAACGAACTGTGCCTCGGTAGGTTCTCTCCATCCTACCAGTGCAATAAGCACTAACACCCATGAGTAATGAAAGGGTCTACCTTTCTCCTGCGCATCGTGGAAATCTTCGAGGAACTCCCTAGCAATGTACTCTCCCCATTTGTAACTGTAGCCTTTGGCACAATTCGCAACAATACTGACAATCGGGACAAGTACTTCATTGGGTCTGCACTTCCGCATTAATTTGCATGCTAGTAGCTATGTGGTGAAGTGAATGTTTTGGTGTCGAATTGTCGAGGTTTGATACCCTTGCTTTCCTTTTGTTAACCTGAAGTGGTCCTTCATGTGCTACACCAACTTCGTGTCCTCGTGTTTTCCGACAAACTCAATCCCAGGATCAGGCCCTTCCTTCGGCAAGCCTGTAATCCTATGAATGAGTTCTCCATCAATGGCGAGGTTAAAGCATTCTACTGCATTAGTTTCTTGTTCCTTCCAATCAGGTTGGTACTCAACTATTTCTTTATCATCAAACACCTTAGTATGGATCATCCTAATAGCTGCGTCCAAAGCAGGGAAAACCTCAGTACTAGAAAATGTGAGCACAAAACTATCAACAAGGCTAACCCAACTTACAGTACCATGGCAAAGCTCCACCTCCGCATACCAATTCTTTGCTACAGGTTCCACAGTGTGTACAAACCTATGTGCCCATTCTTCACAAGGTACATGCTTCCATGCTTTATAACACTGCTCCAAATGTTCCTGAGGGCTAGTGTTACCATTAAATTTGCTTCGTACCTCCTGAGGTTGATCCATGAATCTTAGGCGAAGGAACTTTTGACAAGCTTTCCAACTATGAATATGATTTTTGTGACCATTCCACCATCTGGCAGCTGTGGCTCTGAATACTGAATCTAGAGTCTCCATTTTCTGTGAGTTGGGTACTTGCTCTGAGAATTGTACAATAAAATCTTCTGGGTCTGTCAAGCCATCAAAAGTAGGTAAGATTCTTATCTGTGAGCCAACCCATCTGATAGACTTAGTAATTCTTGCACATCGATGTCCATGTAGCTCATAAATTCTGTTCTGCCAATTCTCTAGGCCTTTGTCTAAATCAGTCATGCAAGAACTGTCACACTGACAATCCATTATACCTTCAGCAGTAGGGTTAACATAGTCTTCTTCTTTAGCTATGATGTTGTAAATATGATCCAAAACATCCTGATCTTCATCTCTGACTGGCTCTGTATACCTTTCTCCTTGAGAAGGGCCCAACGGGACTATGACTCTCAAGCCTTTTCCTTCAAAAGTCATCTTTCTATTCTTAAGGTTGATTACTGCATAATTTTCTATTGCCCATTAAATTCCTAGCAATGCTAGATAGGGGTTGCTATCATCAATTATTTCAATGACTTCAAAATCTGTTAAGGTACTGACTCCATCAATATCCACTCGTACACTCGGGAATCTTCCCAAGGGTACAATATTCTGCTGATTGGCTAATCTCAGCTGTATAGGGGACCATTCAAGCATAGGTTTTCCCATTTGTTCCCATGTCTACTTAGTTAGTACATTCACTTCGAATCCCAGGTCTAAAATGATGTCAGTCATATCATAATCTCCTATCTGAACATGCAATCTCATTTATCTTCCAATCCTTCTAACTCTATTAACAGTTTTTCCTCTAGAGCTTTGCTGAGGTTCGTAAGACTGAATAACTTTCTGTAACTCATTCAAAGCATTCTGATTTCTTAATAGCTTCATACAACTCTGTAAAAATGATGTTAGTGTACTTACTTGATTAGGCGAAGCTTCTTGAAACTGTAACTGCTGTTGATGTTGTTGCGTAGTTGCTACTGATGTTCTTGGATCAGCAAAGTCTTGCTTAGCTTCCATAAATGTTCATTTTTCTCTGCCAACATCGAAGGCTGGAATTTTCTCTGGGGTCTTACGGACCCAAGCCTCGTCAGGCTATTTCCCCTTATTCTACACCTACGTCATAGTTCCACTCCTTGTAACAACATTAATGGCTGGGACAGGTCTTTTCTCTACAGCAATCATCTGAAGATTCTGAGTAGGAGTGCCATTTCTTTCTTGGATTTTGGCTATCAACTATGGGCATTGCTCAATCACATGATCTACTGCTCTGCAATATCGACATGTTGTAGTTGGGTTTGGACAGTCTCTAGCTACATGTCCTGCCTGATTACAGTTATAGTAAATAACCTGGCCTTGACCTCTTCCAGGCATACCACCACGACCGCGACCTCTGAAATTACCTCGGGCTGGTGTACCACCACGGTAACCATATCCATCATTGCCTTGTGCATCGGTTTGTACCCTATAAGCATCATAGGTCCGCTCTCTCATGAGGTCAAAGCTATGACATTCGTCTTCGTTGTGTCCAACTAACTTATAGAACTTGCAGTAGGGATTCTTAGGTACATGAACATATCTCTACAGCAGATAGCAATCTTCAGGCCGATGCTAGCCAGTTGTTGTATAGATGCTGGCCAGTTGTTCTACAGATCTCACAATATAGGACATTAGGGTTAAACGGGTTTGGTGCACCAGTATTCAAATAATTTCTTAATGCAGGACATTGTTCTTTGTCATGACCTTCTATCTTACATCGTGTACACCAATCTCTTCGCGAGTAGCTTTCCCTTTTTTCATGTCGCAAAGCTCCAAAGCCATTTCTGCTAACTGTGCCTGTATTTGGGCTATTCCAGAATTATCTCCAACAGGAGTTGTTTCAAGTTTCATAGCAATTTCCAACGCCTCTTGCTGATCAACAACCTTTTGTTGCATAAGCGGAGTCCTGATATGAGGCAATAGTGCTGCAATGAACTATTCTTTATGTTGTTCTAGTCCAATAGTAAAACTAACCTGATCCAGCAGAACCTTGAACCTCTGATCAATGTCCCAAACTGATTCACCTCACTTCTGCTTAATTTCTTTCAGTTCAGTTATACACTGTGACTCCGATTTAGGCTTCTTGAATTCTTTGATCATTAATTTTTCAATGTCAGCCAAGGCATAGTTCTGAGTATTGGAAAACTTCATAAACCAGGTCAAAGTTCGGTCTCGAAAAGAGGTGACCAGCTGCGCTCTTCTTGTATTTTGATCCAGAATATTCTTAGCAGTCCAAACAGCTTCACATAAGAACCAAAACTTCTCTGGATCCTGTGATCTAGTTCCTTTAAAGACTGGAAGCTTGATATCATCATTCACATGGGCCATAGTGGATCGAGGAGGGGGAGGAGGGGGAGGAGGGGGGGGAATACTGGTAACAAGAGGGAGGAAACTTTCTGAGATACACTGACCTGCGACAAGACTATTCGGGCTAGGGTTACTTTCATACTGCGACGGGTTTTCAGGGATAACAGGTCTTTGCTGCGGAGTTATAGGAGGGTTTCTAACAAAAGGGGTTTCTTCAGGTTCATATTCTTCTGGACTTACTAGGGTATAATCAGTATTCTATCCTAGGGTATAGGATCCAAGAGTTCTCTTGTATCTTTTACCATTGCGAAGCAAACCACTTTGCTCGTTGAAGTCACTTTCGCTTCCAAACATAGGTTAGTAGTAATAAATCTATCAATCTGATTCGATAAGTAATATACCTTTCTCAGCCAAGAGAATTTTAATTTTCAGACTTAATGAATTCAGGTACTTACCCCTTGGTCCTTTGAAAAACCGTCTTTCCGCTTCGCTGAAAGAAGTATGTGTGTCGATGGGGAACTCCGTCACAAATGTGTCGAGGGTTCACATTATCCAGAAGTCAACAGCTCTTGATACCGCGTTGTTCACACTTTTCAACAGCTTAATTCTTTCTGGGGTCCAGGCAGGAGACTGGTCTTCTTTGAAGTTTGTCTTTCTTTCTGTCAACCTGGATAACCACTGGTGCAATTCTATGTGGATACTACCAAAAAAAATTTCATAAATATCAGAAAAAACGTACCTTTGCAAGAAGTCGTCTGAGCTACGATGAGGATCTTTATTTTCTTGTTCAGCAAATTTCAAATAAGTAACTTCAATCCAATCACTGATTTCTTTTACTGAGGGCCTCCAAATCATATCCCTTCAGGTACGACGTAGATCCCTCTTGAAGCAGATACTGGTTCAACCGGCAATGGAACCAATTTGTTGGGCTTTAGGGTAGACCCAAGTTCTTATACTTTTATCTTCACACCAACAAACAGACCCACAATGTTGGCCCTTTCGGCAACAACCTGCGAACAGGTTGCAGTCTCACCCGAAACAGCTATGGGGTGCCACATAATCAGGTTTCTGTAGGAAAAAGAGGGATATTACTATACCTTTAGCCTTAACAAAGAACAATTATGCAATACAGAGCTTCGACATTTACTTAAATAGCTTCGCGGTTTAGATAAAAGGACAGTTACTTGCTTAACCCTTAACTGGGAATTCACAGCGAAGTTAGTACTTAGCAATATATCTTACTTATCATTCATCTACTTATCAAATGCATAAAAACATAACAGGAATAAAATAAAAAGAACCACCACAACACAAGATATACGTGGTTTACCCCCAGTGTAGGGACTACATCCACAGAACTGCATTTATATTCAACTCTTTACAAACAACACAGTTCTGATTTGCGCACTCAGCTGCAGATCTTCTCAACAACCCAAGACTGTGCACTTAGCTACAGAACCTTTCCTCAAAACCCTCTGTGCACTCAGCTGCAGAGGTCGTCCACGCACATAGCTGGGACTTAACCTTAACCCTAAAATAGATCTTAGCTTCTTTGTATCACATCAACATCATACCCCAAAATGTCTCTCTGACTCCTTTACATAAGTGCATATTTATACAAATGCACTATTACAATACCATGGGCTTAAACCATGGGTTATTTACAAAAAGAGGGGCTTCGACCCAACCCCGAAACCCCTAAGACTATTTTGGACCGCAACTCTGCTTACAAGCTTCACACCAAAACTGCGGAGTTGCCAAAATTAAGGACCTTTAAGGTCTGCGCCCCAACATAAACAAAACAATTTCTTTAACAAAATGCTCCCAGGTAGCTACACATCGGACCACAGCAGCACTACGTTGTGGAGTTCGATACAGTTTCCATCCAGCTATCTGGCCACATGTACCACAATAACTTGGTCGATGTTCAAGACGATGGAAGATAGATGGAATTGTCTGCAACACCGATAACTAACCATCGATCTCCAACCATTCTCAACTTTTCAAGGTCAAATTTTGGAGCCTTCGAAATTTTAATTTTTCTGATAAATACATTTTCAGGGGATAAATTTAGGAAGTAACTTTTTCAATCTCCTTCACAATCACCTCGGGAAAAAATTATGCCACCATCTCATTTAAATCACATGAGATAACTTCACGTACCATAATCTCTCTCATTTTCCTTCGAATTTGTTTATTTGACCTGTTGGGGCATGACATGTTCGCTTGACTTGATTGGTCCTCTTTCAATCCAATGCAAAACATACATAAACCATAGTTATCTGTTATCTCAACATCCATGTGAGTTTCAACCAAAGTATTCCAGATAATCTTGGTTTTCAGTCACATATCCAAACATTACATATCTTCCATCTAAGATATTGGCATCATTAAGCATGAGTTCACTTTCTTTAGGAAACCAAAATATTTGGCTTGAGGCTGAATTATCATCAAATTCATCGTAGGCCATTTCCATAGTACCAAAAGCATTGAATGGGAGCTTTGTCTGAACTTTGTACCAGCCAAACTCCTCTAGAGTAACACCGTAAACAGGTGAGTTGTTTCCATCAATCGTTATTTCTAATGGGATGGTACGTACTTTTTTCTTACCGGAGTCCGCAAATCCCTCTACAAGTCCTTCAGGACCACCTATTTGCACTACAAATCCATCAGCTCTTTGAATTTCCATTCCATCATAGAAGTGTCTTTCCACTAGATCTGTAAACTTTCCTACAGTAAAGGGCGTATTATAGCCATCCAGAACCAGTCGAAATGTGACATCTTCAAGATTAGGATTGTTTTTTACCTTTAATTTCATTTCCATGGTCGCCCTCCCCTTTAAAATAGGCTTACTAGAGTACTCTTCAAGCACTTCAAAAGGAAAATCGTCCACCATTTCTTCCTGGAGTATGTCTGCAATACTTTATTTTATTTTTTGGCACTATGATTTTATGTTTGGTAGATGGATATTATCCCACATGTGGCAAGTGATAAAGATTACAAGGGTTTATATATACTGATGGTTGCAAATTGATTCAACGTGTATTGCATTATATTATTACTCCTGCTTGTGAGCTTGGCGCTTGGCATGGTTGGCGAGATTTGACTTGTATGTTGTGATGGTTTTGCTTTGTCGACATGGTCATACGACTCTCGATGTTGAGCTTTGGGCTTAGTCTAATGTTTTAATAAAATAAATTTAAAGTGTTTTAATAAAATAAACTTTAAAGCCAATATATATTTTTTAATAATATTTTAATAAAATAAACTTTCAAGCCAATATATAATTTTTAATAATATTTTAATAAAACAAATTTAAAGTGTTTTAATAAAATAAACTTTAAAGCCAATATATAATTTTTAACAATATTTTAATAAAATAAACTTAAAGTGTTTTAATAAAATAAACTTTAAAACTTTAAGGCCAATATATAATTTTTAATAATAAAATAAAATATATAATTTTTAATAATAAAATAAAATTTAAGGCCAGTATATAATTTTTAATAAAAATATATATAATTTTTAATAATAATAAAAAACTTTAAGATTAATATATAATTTTTAATAAAAAAACTTGAACCTTCAAAAGTAATGATAAACAACTTAAGCTCTAAAATAAGTCCAAGAACAATAAATTGGCTTAAAAAACCAAAAACTAATTTGAAAATTAAAGGCCAATATATAATTTTTAATAAAAAAAACCTGGACCTTAAAAAGTAATGATAAACAACTTAAGCTCTAAAATAAGTCCAAGAACAACAAATTGGCTTAAAGAACCAAAAATTAATTTGAAAATTAACTTCTTTTTTAGCCCAATTATGAAACAATCTCTTTCTTTTTACCCAAAAAATCTTTTAACCCCTTTTAACTTGTCGAAACCTGGAAAATTTTTAATCAATTATCAAATGAGTGAAGTCTCGAAGCTACCAAGTCACCAATGTAATCTTGAAATATATACGACAATAACACCAACTCCCACAGGAATAAAATAGTGCTAATAGTTGGCTCCAATTGGGGATGATATCCTCCCTGCGAGGTAGCAAAGAACCCATAGACTTGTGCCTGATCCATTGGGTTGCTCCCAAAATTTTATGAAAACCCTCATCCTGCTCTGACATGTTACAATCAACTGAACCCATACTGCACACAATCCCATTCCACAAACTGATACCAACAACAACCTGTAACATGTTACTAATCCTTCATTTGAAAACTAAAACCAAATGCAAACTGCAACTTGAAACTTGAAACTTCAAAACTGAAACTCATACTGAAAACCAAACTAAAAAATAGTTGAAATAAATGCTCGCCATGTCGAGCTTATTCACACACTCCTACCTACCCTAATCTATCAAATTTGGCGCTCAATCAAGTAATGAAAAAGTCCCAATGAAGCTCATCAGCAGTTGATCCAACAATTGAACTTATTCATCATGCTTAATCAAAATCAGAACTGAAAAACATAATGGTAAAAAGCAATGATAATGAATTTGATTTTTATGGCAAAAATATAACCAACTATCCCAACTGAAAAATTTCTCCATGTAGTTGACCACCGGGTCATAAAAAACATAATCCTCAAAATATTATGATATTTGCTTGCTATGAAGAGGATGCTCAAGCTGTAACTTCACTTGCAAATTGTCAAACTGACTTCCGGAAGAACCATAAAGAGTATGCTCATGACAACTTTTAAATAGAATATCAACAACCTCATTTAAAATTTCAAAATTTAAAACTTGATTCTTTTCATGTGTTTCAAAAGAAATATCATTTTGTTATTCAAAAGAATCAAGTGAAAAGGATATGTCTTGACCCAAAGATTCTGAAATTGAAAGACATAAAGAAACACTCGATTGAGAACATTGCTTTTCTTCTTGGTGATTTAATCCTTTATTACAGACTGCTGGTTTTTCCATATGCTGGGACTGATTGTATTGTTGCTCATATTCCTCATCATCCATTTCTAGAAATGCTATAACATCATCCATAATCTCAATTTTTTGTGCTTGATTAGTGATTCTACATCCCTTTCTCAACAATTCAAATGAAGAAAAACTCAAAGGCAAACTATTACCTTCAGCAAGGTTACCATTTACCTTGTTTTCAAAATTACGATCATGAATAGTAATATGATTTTCTTTAGTAACTAGCCTAGAACTTGCAAGATATTCAATTGGTTGTTTAGGTACACTATCCAAATAGTCATCCTCATACTCATCTTATATATGTAAGCTAAAATTTTCTTGAAAGCCATAAACAACTGAATTTGTAACAACATCTTGTTGATTGCAATCTTCATAAAACAAACCATTATAACACTCTTCTTGTACATCACTGGGTTGATCAGCTTCTTGCTCACAGTAATAAGGATTAAAATGTAGAGCAAATTCTTCTTGTTCATGTTGTTCATGCAACTCTAATTCTTTTTCAATTTTATCACTGCTATCTTGATCTGAAATTTTTTTAGACATTCTAAGATTATCTTCAACCTCTAAAGAATCAATGAACATTTGTTGCAAAGTGACTGATTTTCTTTCCAAAAGAAGCAAGGACAATTCTGAAGGGAAAGTTGTTGCATAATATAGTTTATCAACATTTTCAAGTGGTTGGATTTCTTTAGGCATGTTATAATAGAAACTAACAAATCTCCTATTGAAACTTGACATAGTTTCACCTTCTTGTCTTTCCATAGAATGAAATTCTGAAAGAATTTGGTCCATTGATATCCTCTTACCCCAGAACTTCAAAAATATTTCAGAAAATTCTTCCCATGTATTGATGGATTCAGTCTACAAATGCTTAAACCATTCTTTAACATCTCCTTGTAAAGATTGAGAAAAAGCTCACATACAAACATCATCATGTGTTGGCACGACCCACCAACAAATCCTCGTCGACAGGGGTTCCTACTTTGTCAATGTCCAACCAGCGCAATTTTCCTGAGCACCAGCCGAAACAGGTTTGACCTCGCCCAGCAACACCCGCAAAGAGGATGAAGTCTCACCTGAGATGTCAAGGGAGAGCTGTCGAAACCAAGTTTCCAACAGTAAGAAGGGATGGCATGGCATCAACGACTTATGAAATAACCAAAAGATACTAAATAGACCATTTTGTCAGAATCGCATCACATATCTATAGGCATAACTAGCAGATCACAATTAGATCGCATTACTTCATTCATCGCAACAGACATATTCATTCATATAACAGATATAGTAAACATCCATCATTGTCATTGCAGAGCATAAAGACAAGAAAGAAACGAGAAACCAAAACAATTTTAGGGAAACATCCATCATGTCATTTTACTTATGCGCAATAGATTCACATTATCCAGTACTTCTCCACAACAGGAGACTGAGAGTCGATAGATACAAACAGAGCCAAAAGATCGCTCACACTAGATGCAGATGCCAAAATATCTCCAACCCAAAATACAAGTTATCCTCAAAATTCTCTCCAAAGTGATATCTTTACTATTGCAATTCTAGCTCTATATATAGGCTTGCGCCTTTACATCCAAGGTCCACTTCTAACTAACTTCTAAAAAACTAGTGACCTATATCCACAAAATATGTTCAATCAGTACAAAATTGCATAACGAATTCCAAAATTAGTTATTATTTCGCCTATCGCGCTATTGTGGTCCTTTGTGATGGCCTATGAGCTTACGCAGCCTCCGTGGTGTTGCACAACTCACTTACCCAATACCCTTGCCAACAGGCCCCCAACACAGTCTTGTGGCTCATCCTCGAGCCAGGTCAGGTCGACAGGGTGTACTTCGTCATCTTGGTCTTGAAGTCCTCGAACTACTATGAGATCTCTTGAACTTGGAGCTAAACATGTTCAATTGTGTCCCGAAAATTTATCATGTCCTACTTCAGTGGGTGCTCCTCCCCGGCCTTGCCTTCCACCATCTTCCTAATTTCTTGTACTTCCCATAATGCAGTGGCTGCTTTCATAGCCAACTGCCCGCCAATGTCTTGGAATTCATCGAGTTGGGTGATGCGCTTGCGCTAATGTTCTTGGGCTCAGGCGGCTCGCAGCTACAGGTCTTTCAACTCTTTAGAGCATGTAATCTGAACCATGAGAGGCATTGTGCATAGCGACGTCTTCAGGGTTGTCAACTCTACTTCAACTTCCCACGCTTTCTTGGAAAACTATTCCAGTTGGTCATCCTGAATGACACTTTTCCAAAACTGTGTCATTGTGTCAGCGATCGTCTTTGCCTCCTGCTCCATAGCTTCAAACTGGGTCGCAAACTCCTCAATCGTATTCTTTCATTTGGCAACCTATTTCAGTGGTGTGTCGAGGTAAATAAGAGAATTCAACAGATTGTTAGTTAACTGGCACTGGGAAAGCACCTCCCCAATTCGCTTGGCTTTGGCGACGACAATGAGTTATGTTGTTCTCTCATAGATGTATTGACATGCCTCGTCAACTGCTTTCTCAACCTCACTGCAACTAGCACAGAGTTGTGCCTTCTCGACAATGAGGCGGTCTTTCTCCTTCTTTAACTCGGTGATTTCTTCGGTGTCTTTCTGCTGCAGCTCTACCTGCGTTTGCTTAAATGCGGTAATATCCCACGCCTTTTCTTATGGTAGCTATAGTTTGATCTTCCGTAGCTCTTCAGTTTCCTCCTGCAACTTCTTCACGACGTCCTGTGACTACACATACCCATCACTAAGCTCCTTCTGCCTATCATCCAACTCCTAGCCAGCAACCTGCTGTAGGTGCACTATAACTCAGGAAGGTAACATATTGAGATTAACGGCAATGCTCGGAAATAGCTGCAGCAATGAGTTCACTTCTATACTTCCCGTGTCAATTGCAGTCGAGGGAACTTGAATGTTCCTAGCCCACGGCTCGGTGCTAATCGTCAGGAAATCCTGCATCACAGCCTTCTCTAGTGTCACTTTCGAAACAACAGCAAAAATAGAATCTAGCTTAACACTTACCACGACAAACCCTTCTTGACTGGACACGTGTATAGCTTGTGTCGCAGCATCCGATGCGTCGGTGATAGCCTTGATGTGCCATTGCAGTTGGTTCTCCATCACCGAGTGGGAGCTATTGCCGGCATCGAAATCCATGTGTATTTTAGTGCTTAACTCCTTCAACATGCACTGGGCTTGTGGATCAGGTTCTGTTCAGGACTCTCCATCGAAGTCATGGAGATATTTCCATGATTGGACTAGCTCATCAAGGGAATATTCTAGTGGTCTTGTAGAGATCTCCTCTGCGCTCACAGGTTTGCGCCAGTCAGCTGGCCAATCTTGAACAACAGCCTCCAATTCTGCATCTATGAGTTTGTAGGCCATAGGCAACCATTTTTTGTCAGGATCCCTCCGTGCCTGGATATAAATGGAATGAGGGTTGATAGAAAACTGAATGATCCTCTGCTATTGGGATGTGACGGCATTGGATAAGTGGGGAACCTTGATAGCTGCGACCTGCAGCGCTTCCCAATAGACCCAAAATGGATCGTATAGTCCTGCTATCGACTGGGTTTTGCAACCCACCATAATTTCTGATAGCGTGCACCTTTGCACACCCTTTCTGCAGCGACTAACATCGACTGGTAGTCCTCTGGCTCCATCCATGTGACTAAAGCAATGAGAATTAACAACAAACTGTAGGAAAAACTATGTTCCCTGGCCTGAGCAGCAACAGCATCTTCTAACAAATGGTTTAACAGAAACAGGGACCAGTTCATCTGCACCCCTTCAGCACATTTTTGGGCACATGCAACCACACCCGAATTGCATTGGACGGGTCAATTCTTCCGAACGATCTTATTGACTAAAATGCGCGCCCCAATACGCACTGATCGCTCAGAAATACTGTCGATTCAATATGCCCGGCCATCGCACTGCAACCCAAATCTCTCCTTCAACTCCTGGGCAAGCTTCTTGTCATTATCCCGCCCTCTGAAATACTGCGACAGATCTTCACTAGCCTTTGGTAACCCCGTAATATCGTCAATTAGGTCCACCGTGACTGAAATAAGGTTATCCAACTAGAGTGTCCCACCATGAAAGCATGCCAACTGTTGTTTGACGCATGCATTTGCTTCGTTCAATCTCCCAAAATGAGGCATGTTAATGATCCCCAATGACCCAAACCTATCCAAGCCCTATGCCCATGTGTGAGGAATCTATTGAATAGGCGCGCCAAGTACCGTTGACAGTGACTGGTAAGGCTCCTCCAATACATCCTTTAGTAGCAGTAAATCATGGTCTCCATACTTCATCTTGACCAAGGTGGGTATGATGTCCACCAGGCAAGTCATCCCTTCTAGTAGCGATGGCAACTTTGGCGGATACCTCTGATTCTTTGTGAGATTCCTCGACTTCGCCCTTGGTCGTGTTTGAGCAACATATCTAGGGATATCATTGATAGAAACACCCCTAGGCACCACAGACTCAATAGCTCCCAAGCTTGATGGTCTGGTGTGTGTGTTTTTTTTCCCCTTGTGCCCTAGCAGTCGTGCATGTGTATCTCTTCTGCGGTGGTGTGGAACTGGGCTTCTAGGCCTTCCACTTCACTCTAGGGATCGAAGAGGACTCGATTGGCATGCTCATAACTTCCTCTTCAACCCATGTCGGTCGGATGGAGGATTCCTGCTCGCTCAAAATCTCAACTACGTCGGGAGTGCGCAGCATGCCGCACTCTGCAATCCTCACAATACAACCAAATTTCACTCCTTGCCTATCACACTTAATTCTAATCCTACACTGATCTCAACACTTCACTCAACTCAATTGAACAATACCTTGTGCTTGCATCCTGTACGTTCTTATAATCACATGCCCGATCTGACTCATCATTGCTAAATCTACCGTGTCCATCATGACCCAATCTGACATTAATAACCCCAAATCCGTCGACGGTCCTATCTTACTAACGCTCAGATCAGTCATAAATTCACGTTGCTTCATCAAGCACCGCCAGCTAACTATATTAACCGTCTATATTTATTATTGATTTGACCACCTCACAGTCTTACTATTGTCATCGATGGTCTCCCTCTCAACAGTACTGCGTGTTATCTTTGCACAACTTCTTCCTCTATGCTCGCCTCACTACGATCTACCCAATTTATTTTTTTAGTTGTGCAGTGTCTCAACCATTGCATGGCTCACGCCCTGTTCTATAGGGCTTCAAGCGGCTACCATTCACAAGTTTCTACAGCACCACACCGTCTAATTGTTGTAATTAAACTGCACCCCCAGAAGTAATTGAATGAACAAGATATGGACCTAACCAGTGCATCTGTAACTTACGAGGATGCTTCATGAACTTACTATCATATAACAACACCAACTCTCCCTGTGTAAACTACTTATTCTTAATGTGGCAATCATGCCACGCCTTCTGTTGATCCTTCTCAACACTTTGGTGGAAGCCTAAAACAAAGCGGTCCTCTTCCATCTGGATCAACTTGTGATGCGCTCCTCTAATGCTTCTACATCATCCATGCATATCGTAGCAGCAATCTATATACTAGGAACAATGTATTCCATAGGCATGACTACCTCTTTCCCATATACCAATTTGAACGGTGTCTGTCTCGTCAACCTTTTACAAGTGGTGCGATATGCCCATAGTACCGTTGGAATTTTTAAATCCTAATCAGCGCGATTAGTATTGCATACCTTTGTAAGTGCAGTTTCTAATATTTTGTTGAAGGCCTCAACAGTTTCATTTTCCTGCAGATGGTAGGGTGTGCTTTACTGATGCTGCACCTGCAACTCCTCGGTTAGTGCTTTCACGGTTCGATTTATAAAGTGACTTCCCTGGTCACTCATCAATATCCTCAGACAGCCAAACCTTGTCACAATATTCTTGAATATGAACTTGGTTGTTTTCACAGCAGTGCAATCCATGACTAGTGCTGCCTCTGCCCACCTTGTCAAACAATCGATTTCTATAATGATGTATCACGCACCAGTCCTCTTTCCTAGTGGATTAATTGGGTACAAAAATTCCATGGCCCATTTATCAAAAGGTTGTAGAGTTACGTGTGGCACAAGCGACATCTCATCCCACCGTGAAGGTTTGCCGACATGCTAACGGACATCGTAGCTTCATGCATAATCTATTGCATCATTATGTAAGGTAGGCTACCATAGCCTAGCACGCAGTAGCCCTGCCTCCATAGTGGCCTCTTGCAATTCCTGCATGTGCTTCTCCTAGAAAGGGTCATTGCTCATGTGGTAAGATGCATCCACGCAAGATTTTGTCTCGTCCAAGTTTGTATAATTTCCCCGCAATATGCTGGAAATCCGAAGCTTTCACGACCAACTGCTTCTTTTGATTGGTCGACAGGTCCTCTAGAGCGACTCTAGTTGCCAAGAATTGAATGATTGGAGCATAATGGTCATCTGCGATCTCTACCCAGAATAGCTGCACATCGGGAAATCCATCACCAATATTGGTAGGTTCTTCTCCTATCTCAATGCAATACAGGTGATCAAGGCCAGCGTTCAACCTTCTTGGCTTCAGAATTATCTCAAAGTCAAATTCCTGAAAAAGTAGAAGCCATCAACATATCTTTCCCCCCAACACAGGCTTATTGACCAGGTATTGCAAAGCAGAATTATCTGTAAACATTTTGAAGTGACCTCCCAACAAATAGTGCCTAAACTTTTGCAGTGCATAAACCATGGCCAAGCCCTCTCTCATGGTGGTTGTGTAATTTCTTTATGAAAAAGACAGCTTCCTACTCGCAAATGCGATTGGATGATCCAAGTCTCCCTCGCCTGGATGCGCAAGTACTACCCTTGACGCAACATAAGAGGTGTTGACATGGACATGGAACTCCTTGTTCCAATAAGGGAATACCAGGATAGGCGTCGACACCATCTTGGCCTTCAACGTGTCAAAACTCCCCTGACACTCGTAATTCCGATTAAATGCAGCACCCTTCTTCAGCAGCTTCTCCATAGGGGCCGTAATCATGGCGTATCATTTGATGAACTTGCGATAGGACCCTGTGTGTCCCAGCATCGCCTGAAGCATCTTCACATTAGCCGGTGGTGGCAGACTAAGGATAAGTGCAATCTTCCCAGGGTCGACTAACAGCCCTTGCTTGCACACAATGTGGCCTAACAATATTCCTAATGGTGCACAAAAAATGCACTTCCTTGAATTCAATGCAATTTGATGTTGTGTTTCCAGGATCAATCGCAGATTCACTAAGTGAACCCTGACCAAACCATAAACTATCCAATCATCCATATATACCTACAGGAACTTCTGAATGAAGTCTTTGAATGCGGCGATGACCACCCGAGAAAATATTGTTGGTGCATTCTTCAATCCAAAAGGCATGATTGTATATTGAAAACAAGCCCATTCAGTGACGAATGTGGTCTTATGTCGATCTTCCTTTGCGATTCGAATCTGATGATACCCCGAAAATACATCCGTGAATGAGTACATCTCCTGATCGCCTACCCTTTCAAGGACCTCATCTGTAAAGGGAGTGGGAAACGGATCATGTAGGCAGACATTGTTCAGCTTCCTCAGGTCAACACAAATGCGATCTTCTCCAGTGTTTTTATCCTGAACCACAATAGGGCTTATCCATTCTAACTCTTCAATGGGATCAATGATTCCAACATCTAACATCCGATCAATCTCGGCTTTGACATGTTCTTTGTATCGTGGGTTCAATCGATACGGCCTCTGGCACACAGGTTTCGCGTCTAGTTTCAACAAGACTTTCATCTTGCCTAGATCCCCTGATATCCCTTTCATTTTCAAAAACTGTGTCAAAAATAGATCTTGGAACTCATGCAGTAGATCAGTGACCTGTGCCATTTTCTTATCGTCCCAATAGTCCCCAATGTTAGCAAACTTCGGTTCTTCTTTTGTCCCAATGTTAACTTTTGGGATCTTCAGCGGCTGACTCATGGGGTTGGTTGGTATGTCCATTGCTGCAACATTGTGACTGCCTTCTGATTCTAGAATATTGACATTCCACGTGCCATCATCATCTTCAAGTTCACCAGATATATTGTAGCGTGTCATCAAGGATCACATATGGCACTACGCATGTGGATCTACAGGGTATGCGGTTGGCACAACCTTCAATACTACCTCACAGTTGAGTTGGAGTGCATTATGGACCTCAGGGTTAGCGTCATGGAAACTAAAAGTCTATGCAAAGAAAATCAATAGCTCCTCCCCGGTAGTTATGGTTCTGCGCAACTATACCACTAGATACCAGGATCTAGGCATTTCATCCAAAGTATGAACAAAAGCATGGACCCGCTCATCCTTGGGTCGCAATTCCCACAAAGCCTGGCATTCCATTAAATGATCGGTGGTGTTAGTCCACCCATCATATCTCCCAACAGGATAAGTCTCTGAATCACCAAAACGCACCATTATCAATCGTCAACACTGTTCCCATTCATGGATTGTCTATTTGTGAGCCACCCACCAGTGTACTAGGGTGGCCTTCAACACTTCCTCCAGTGCCAATAGCCTCTGTGATTCAAATACTTTCTCTTCAAACTCTTGGAGGAATTTGGAAACCTCTCGTAGCCCCTCATAGATCGGCAGCTCGACGATCTTAGTTGTAACACAATGTGGAGATTGCATGATTAGTCCACACTTTCTAAAAGACACCTCATGAAGCCGATTTTGCCAATTTTCTAGAGCATCATCAAAATCATAGGACACAGAGCTAGCACTGCGCCATTCGAGTTCGCTATCAACAGTAGGGTAGATGTATTCCTTAGAGATATTGTAGGCATGATCCCAACCTCTACCATCCTCATCCTTGATAGGTTCAAATGATACGGGTGTCCTTCCTGAGGGTCCATGGGAACGATGACTCTGATATCTTGGTTTTCGAATGTCATAACCTGCTTCTTGAAATTGATAACTGCCATGCTATCATTAGCCCATCCAATCCCCAACAGTGCATGATAGGATCCTCCATCATCAACTACTTCAATGACATCGAAATCAACATATGTCGTCATACCTTCGACATCGACGACCAGGTTTGAGACACGGGCCAATACGCTAAACCTTGGCTTGATTTTCTAGTCGCAGTTGCATAGGGGACCACCCTAATGTTGGCTTTCCCATCAACTTCCAAGTCTGCTTAGTCAAAATATTCACATCCAACCCTAGATCTAGAATAACAGAATCGACTTCATAGTCCCCTATTTGGATGTTCATTCTCATCTCTTTACCTGTCTTTCTCTTCTGGAGGGAATTTACTACGGAATCCTTCAGCGTCTGATTCCATTGGCACAACAACTTCTCAATCTCTCTAAGAGCCTCGAGATCTCCAACTAGCGACATTCAGCTCTCAAAGAACTATTGCAAGGTACCATGTTGTCATGATATTCCTACCTCTACAGAAGGATCAAGAGCAGATGGCATTTCAACAAAATGAAACTTACCCAGATTCCTCCCGATCGCATGCTTGGCCTGAAAGAACGTCTCCTTCTCCATTGTAATATCAAATGCTGACTTTTTCTTACCTGCTAACCGAACTTGTTGATGGGGTCCATCTTTTCCGGTCGCCACACCTGCACGAGTGACAACACCAACGTTGACATCCTTGATTCTAGGTTCTGCTAGAATTGTCACAACCGTGGGTCCTTGATTTAGGTTCTAAGCTTGGTTTAGAGGTGGACTCTGAGTCGACGGTGGGTTCACTGGTTGATTCTGAGTCTGCAGCGAGATCTGAGGCTAATTCTGCAATGGTTGTTGGGTCTTCACTTAATTTTGATTTTGGAACTGGTTCTACAATTGAGGGATGTTTCTGTCCTTCCACTTCGCAATCAATTGAGGGCAATTTTCGACATTATGCTTGCTTGCTGTGCAATATGTACACTGTGCATGGGGACACTCCCTCTGATAGTGGACAAGGGGACACTCCCTCTGATAGTGGACAAATACCCTATGTTGAAATATTGTAACTTCGAAGAATATTCTATATGTATCTTTTTGTGGTCCCCGATGGTCCTATCGGGAGAACCACTTGTATTACTTTGTACCCCAATGCTCCTAATCGGAAGAACTAATAAGAGTCATGAGGTAGTCCCCTCTAATTGTAAAGGTGGGTCATTAGCACCCCAGTGTGGTTACTTGAGCCTACATGACTTAACTCGAGCCTACATGTCGAATGAGTTATCTTAAGTGAATAGATGAATATAAATAGAGGTGTAGCGCTCCTCATTTGGAGCACAAACTTTCACTTGTGTAGCGCATTAGTGGAGAAGAGAAGAGTAGCTGGAGAAGGAGGAGGATCAGGCTTTGATCTCATTGTTGGTTTTACCTTTTATCCTTTTGGGGCATCTATATTGAGGAAGATTTTGCTGGGTTTTTCCCTTTAGGGTTTTCCTAGGATAAATATTTGTGTTCCTTTTGTATGGTTGTGCTTGTCTATCTTTCAGTGATCCTATTTATATGCTTTTGTTATGAAATCGAAATGAAATACTAATGATATAGCTTAGAATATGAAAATTTAACATGGTATCAGAGCCACCTTGAAAGAAGACATTGTGCAGCTATAGAATCTAGGGCTTCTTACTTTTTCATTCTCTCTCCACAATCGATCAGCAAAAGAAGGCTAGGCTGACTCTCCATTGAAGGGTGCATCTTTCTGTCGAAGCGGAATTCAATTCCGAGCATTTTCAGTTTTCGGTGCGGGAAATTAGGGATTCTTGCAGAAGAAGAATTTTTGAGTGAGCCCAGCATAGGATTTCTCTCCTCATCAAAATCAAAGTTTAGAGACCTGGATCAATATTTTTGGTTGGGTGAAACTCAGGGAAAGTCAAACCCTAGTTTGACCCAGAGCTAGAAAAACCCTAAATACTAAAATTGCTAAGTTTTGGTACATTCTCTATATCTAGATATTTGCAAAGGTCTAGGAGCTGAAAATTGCAAAGTCCTAATATAAAATCTTGATGTACAGTGTGTCCAAAACTCATCCTCAAATTCGCTATATGCTGGGAGATATGATCCCTCCAAGTTAGGGTTATAGCCTCTTCCAGAATTCATCCCTAAACAGGACACCTGGGGAGAATTGATATATATTGGGCTACAAAGGTCCAAATGGAATTCCTAAAGATGTTCCAGAAAGGCCACAGACTGTACTTTCTGTGGTCCAAATTTTAGAACCAGAAGATGAAACAGTGACATATGGTAGGCCGTACAACTTTGTTGTTCTAAACAGTCCTGTAATAGTTCACCTTGGGAAAAGGATCATAAATCCCAATTGGTGAAATAAATTCTAATGAAACCTATGGTGTTGGATCAGGGATAGGTGAGGTTACCTTAGTGAGAAATTTTAGACACGGAGGAGTAGTAATTTTAGAGATATCATAGAAACAGTGACAAGAATTTTTGCAGAAGAAATAGAAAAACTAGGGCTTCCTGTTCTGGGAGCTTCCCTCCACTGTTTTCAGAAAAGGAGTACATTGGATAGCTCCATTTGAAGAGATATATCTTTCTATCCAATCATATCTAAAAGATTCCAAGTTTTGAAAATTATGGTTTCTCTGACAAACCCTAGATCAGGCAGCTCTGGAAGCAGGACGGACACCTCAAATCGGTAAGATCTAATCTTTTGCTATTTGGATTTGAGGTTCTCATTTCAAGGTGATATATCACATCAGCTTGATGATAAGCTTGGTGAAGTTGATAGCTTCCAAGCATGGAATTATTTGATCTCTCTGAAGAAAATGAATTGGACACCTACATGAGTAGAGAGGTTCTAGTTCTAGAGGGAGATGAGGCTCAAATCCTTACACCAGAAGAACTTGGTCAAGGCTAAGAAGATCATTGTTGATTCAGTCATGGATCAACTTGTACCACAAGTTTCTTCCTTAAAGACACCAAAATAGATGTTTGATTCCTTTATCAAGCTATTTGAAGATAAGAACATAAATCAGAATATGACTTTGAGGAAACAGTTGAAGAATGTGAAGATCCAGAATGCAGAACATCTTGAAGCGGTGGAAGAAGAAGCAGAGAATGCAGAAGTGGTGATAGCCACCTTGAATGGCCTCCCAGGATCATGGGATTCATTCATGCAAAGACTCTATGCCAGAAGGAAGTGATTACTTTCAGCTCAACTCATAAGAAGAGAAGAAGAATATGGGAGCAATTGAAGATCAAGCTCTCACCATTCAAAGAAGATCCCTCAAGCGATGAGGAATATAAAGAACTCAATGCTTAAAGAATAGGCTTATCCATCTTATAATTTGGATAAGAAATGATGATTTCATGAATGAATAAGATGATGAAGCAGAATGATCAAGAAGGATTCTACCCACGAAACAAACAAAAGATAAGTATTCAATTGTCATTTAATGATATTGTTTTGTTATGCATTTGATTATATTCAGATGATGTGTTATGCATGATAGATTGTTTGCATTAATGATTGTATACTATTAATATGCATGTGATGGGTAAGTAGCTCATGGTGCTATACAATTCTCCATTGTTACTTATCTAGAATGAAACCTCTTTGTTGACATATTGGATTAGTGCACAATCTCAATGTTGTCCTGGTAGAAATGGAAGGCATCTAGAAAAGTTTCCGTGAGATATGGATGAATGTTATATTGGCTAAACAGTTGCATGATGCATAAGAATTTGTCGTTATGCATATGTTTTATGAAATAGTTCTAACCATGCAATTGGTGCATTTGAATTGTAGGAAAGGTCCTGTACAACCTCATACAAGAAAAGAAGGATGAGACTTGTTCCGAAGAACAAGTGATGACAATTCAAGATTCACTCCAATAAACATGAATCTGAAGCTCCCAGGGTCAGAGACACCATGACGGAAGAAAGAGCTTCAGAGAGCGGTAGATCCACCTCAAAGGATGAAGACCACCATGGGTACGAGAGATAACTCAAGATGAATAAAAGAATGTTGTGAAAGAAGCTATGATCAAAGAATAACAGTTGATCATGGGGAATGATGTATATGATATGATTTCGAGACATAAGGGGAAGTACGTAGTATCTTCCATATGGATCTACAAGATTAAGTGTACAAAACAAGGTTCGTGATTTGCCTAAGAAAGAATAGACTATGACATGACATACTCTATTGACCAGTATATATCAAGCATAGAACCACCTGTATAGAATGAAGAGGGAAGATGATACTCCACTTCAGGGGGAGTGACTACAGAAGATATCTGAGTTCGACATGGTACGGCATGATGGATAGATTCGTCATGGATCGAGACTTTAAGAAGAGTAAAGTAGGTTCCAACCTTCAAGGTTGAATGCATAAGACTAGGATTTGTTGATGACCTGACAAGATGAACTCATGGAAGATGTTATGATGATGTTTGGGATATAGTACTCAAACTAGAAAACAAGAATGTGGTATATTCCAAATGGATTTGCAAGATAAATTATGTTGTTGATGGAAGTAAGGAAATACTTATGGCTAGAGGTTTCTATCAGAAAGAGGGAATTAATTCTGAAGAGACACTTACTCCAGGAAGCATGGTACACTTCCTTCAGAACTATCATGGTAGTTTCTTCCATGATGAAGTAAAGACAATCCTTCCTTAATGGTATGATTGAGAAAGAGTTTTACATCAAATAGTCACGAGGATTTGAAGTTGAAGACAGATGGAATCATGTATGCAAGTTGAAGAAGGCCCTCTATGGCCTGAAGCAAGCTCCCAGAGCTTGGTATGGAAGGATAGATAGTTTCCTGTCAAACATGGGCTTTACCAAGATTAAGTTGATCCCAACCTTTAACTCAAAGTTGTAGAAGATGAACCTGACATCCTACTACTATATGTGGATGACTTATTCTTGACAGGAAATGAGAAACAGATTATGGAAAGCAAGAAGAAACTAGCAGAAGAATTTGAGATGAAAGACCTTGGGTTAATGCATTGTTTCCTAGGTCTAGAAGTATGGCAAAGTTCAGAAGGAATCTTTCTCAACCAGGGAAAGTATGCAGTAGAGATATTGAAAAGATTCAATATGTTGGAATGCAAAGCCATGGCTACTCCCATGGATTCCAACCTGAAGCTGTTAGCCAATGACTCGTCAGAGTTAGTGGATGTAACTCATTACAGACAGATCATTGGGTCATTGATGTACTTAACAAATACCATACCAGACATTTGTTTTGCTGTGAACACCTTAAGTCAATATCTAGTTCAACCTAGAAGGGTTCACTTGGTAGCTGCAAAACATGTGATGAGATATCTAAAAGGGACTATAGATTTTGGTCTATACTATGATGGTATCCATGAGTATAGATTGTATGGCTATACAGATGCAGATTGGACTGGAAGTATCTCAGATAGAAAAAGCACATCAGGTGGATGTTATAGTTTGGGATCTGCTATGATTTCATGGTTTAGCAGAAAACAGTCTTGTGTTGCTCTAAGCACAGCCGAAGCAGAATACATAGCAGCTTGCTCTGCTAGTTGTGAAGCCATATGGCTTTCGAAGCTGATGTCAGGATTATTCAACCTAGAATTGGATACTACCATGATTCTATGTGACAATCAAAGTTGTATAAAGATGACAGAGAACCCAGTATTCCATGACAGATCGAAGCACATAGAAATCAGGTATTTCTACATTCGAGATATGATGCAGAAGGGAGCCATAAAACTCCAGTATGTGAGTACTGATGAACAAGTTGCTGATGTGCTGACAAAGCCTCTATCTCGAGTAAAGTTCGAACACTTTCGAGATAAGCTTGGTGTGGTTCGGAAAGACCTTCCCTAAAAGGGGGAGTAGTGATGTTGTAGTGGGATTGTATCATCCATGGGCACTTTCCCTAAAGGGATCCGGTGATTGTATCATCCCAGGACATATGTCTAGAATGGATCTAGTGACTTCGGTCATCAAGAATGTGGTGGGATTGTATCATCTGTGAATCTCGGTTCAGAATGGATCTGGTGATTGTATCATCCTGGGACATATGTCTAGAATGGATCCAATGACTTCGGTCATCGAGAATGTGGTGGGATTGTATCATTCGTGAACCTCGGTTCAGAATGGATCCGGTGATTGCATCATCCTGGGACATATGTCTAGAATGGATTTGGTGACTTCGATCATCGAGAATGTGGTGGGATTGTATCATCCATGAACCTCGGTTCAGAATGGATCCAGTGATTGTATCATCCTGGGACATATGTCTAGAATGGATTTGGTGACGTCAGTCATCGAGAATGTGGTGGGATTGTATCATTCGTGAACCTCGGTTTAGAATGGATTCGGTGATTGTATCATCCCAAGACATATGTCTAGAATGGATCCAGTGACTTCGGTCATCGAGAATGTGGTGGGATTATATCATCCATGAACCTCGGTTCAGAATGGATCTGGTGATTGTATCATCCTTGGACATATGTCTAGAATGGATTCGGTGACTTCGGTCATCGAGAATGTGGTAGGATTGTATCATCTGTGAACCTCGGTTCAGAATGGATCCGGTGACTTCGGTCATCGAGATGGTGGTAGGATTGTATCATCCTTGAACTTCGGTTCAGAATGGATCTGGTGACTTCTGTACTCGAGAACGTGGTAGGATTACATCATCCATGGACTTTAAGTCCAAAACAGATCCAAAGACCTCTTTGTCTTTGTACTGTGATTTGCAGGTTGTTACTGATGATGATGAGGTTTCTGATCGAAATATCAGAGTATGATGATGATGATGTGTTGAAGATGATGTTGTTTATCGAAAGTTCAAAGTGTTGAAGATGATGTTGTTGATTGAAAGGTCAAAGTGTTGAAGATGATGTTGTTGATCGAAAGGTCAAAGTGTTGAAGATGATGTTGCTGATTGAAAGGTCAAAGTGCTGAAGATGATGTTGTTGATCGAAAGGTCAAAGTGCTAAAGATGATGTTGCTGATTGAAAGGTCAAAGTGTTGAAGATGATGTTGCTGATCAAAAGGTCAAAATGCTGAAGATGATGTTGCAGATCGAAAGGTCAAAGTGCTGAAGATGTTGCTGATCGAAGCAGTCAAAGTATTAATGATGATGAAGACTGAAGATTGAAAATGAAGACTACATAATGTTGTAAAGCTTCCATTGATTTATAGATGTGTTACCCTGATGATGTTGATGATGTCATATCTCTCTCTCTCTCCAATTATTGTTGTTGTTGATGTTGTTATAGAATACCCTTCTTGTTAAGGGGGAGTGTTGAAATCTCGTAACTTCAAAGAATATTCTATATGTATCTTTTTGTGGTCCCTCATGGTCCTATCGGGAGAACCACTTGTATTAATTTGCACCCTGATGCTCCTAATCGAAAGAACTAATAAGAGTCATGAGGTAGTCCCCTCTAATTGTAAAGGTGGGTCATTAGCACCCCAGTGTGGTTACTTGAGCCTACATGTGTAACTCGAGCCTACATGACTTAACTCGAGCCTACATGTCGAATGAGTTATCTTAAGTGAACAGATGAATATAAATAGAGGTGTAGCACTCCTCATTTGGAGCACACACTCTCACTTGTGTAGAACATTAGTGGAGAAGGAGGAGGATTAGGCTTTGATCTCCTTATCGGTTTTACCTTTTATCTTTTTGGGGCATCTATATTGAGGAAGCTTTTGCTGGGTTTTTTCCTTTAGGGTTTTCCCAAGATAAATATTTGTGTTCCTTTTGTATGGCTGTGCTTGTCTATCTTTCAGTGATCTTGTTTATATGCTTTTGTTATGAAATCGAAATGAAATACTAATGATCTAGCTTAGCATATGAAAATTTAACACCCTACAAGTGTAACACTGGATGGATTCTCGACCTCGTCCTCCTCCTCGTCCAGATCCTCCTCCTCATCCGAAGCCTCCTCCTCATCCCCTAAATCCTCCTCGAAATCCTCCGATTTGCTGATATTGTGGTTGGGCTAGCTGCTGCAGGGGATTCAGTTTTTGTTGAACATAGTGTGTTGCTTGAACATACTGCGGTTGAGTCTGAGCAGTCATCACTTGATTATACTGTGGATGTTGTGCAAACTATGGTTGTTCTACGAAATGTGTCTACGGCATGAACTGTGGTTGTGACTACGACAGAATAAACTGCATTTGCGGAGGTGGTGTATATTGTAATGTCTATTGTACCATCTGTGGTTGTAACTACTGGACCGCGCGGGGATCCTCGCCCTTCACAAAATATGAATCGTATGTTCTCTCTTGAAGCAGGTCATAGGCTTGGTAGTCTTTATCCTCATGCCCTACGAAGCGACAAAAGGAGCAATACAAACTTTATGCCTTCATAACCATCTTCTGCATGTAGCTACAATTTTCATGTCAATGCCCATATACCTGACATATGCAACACCATGGTACGCCAGTGCAACTCAAAGGGTTAATTGCTCCAGAGAGAAAATAGTTTTGGAAAGTCAAACAGGTTTCCTTGGTGTGTACATTCATACGACCCCGCATGCACCAGAAGTCATCATGCTCTTCTTTTTCCTTCCTAATATCCTGCAGGTGAAGTGTCAAATTTGCTAGCTACGCCTGAATCTGGTGCATGCCAACTGCAGTCTCCCCAATAGTTGAAGCTTCCAACTTCATCGCCATCTCCAGAGCCTCATTTTGTGTTGCGATATTTTGCTACATTAATGGTTTTATGATGTGTGAAACCAATGCAGCAATGAACCACTCCTTGTGCTGAAAATCACTCATTTTGAAGTTGACTCGAGCCATCAACGACTTAAACCGTTGATCAAAATCCCAAATAGTTTCCTTCAAAAACTGCTTGATTTCCTTGAGTTCTGTAATATATTGGGCCTCAGATTTAGGTTTCTTAAATTCCTCGAATAGTCCTTCCCAGATCTCATTTAGTGTTTTCATCGTTGTCCCCTAAGGAACCTACATGAATCTCATGTACCAATCAAGCGCACGACCCCTGAGGGTGGTCGCCAATTGGCTTCTCTTAATATCGTCATCTACACTTTCTCTGGCAGTCCAAACTGCTCCACATAAGATTTAGTACTACTCCGGGTCATCGGTCCCGTTTCCATGGAATATTGGTAACTTCATCTCATCGCCCGCCATTTTGGGCCTTATTCCTGCAAACGATGTTCTACTGCTAGACTGATCCTGGAACATCGGACAAGGTGACGTAGAATGCACTTTTCTACCTGTTGGTGGAGTAGTGCGCGGAGGTGTGGACACGTTACTGCTGGGGTTCAAGCTTCTCACTATTTTGGGCGTAGCCTGGGTCTAGTCATCCTCGTCGTCACTATAGGGTCACTTCGTCCCATGCATATGTTCTTTGCAGTCTTGTGTCTCGATCGTGGCAGGACCTTCTCCTATCCTCTACCTCTTCTCTTGTTGAAACCTTGCTCCTCCCCTCGTACAACCACTTCTTTCCTCATCGACCCTCACAAATTCCTTAGAACTCATACCGATATTCCCCTTATCTTGACATTTTTCTCCCCCCTCTCGTCGCAGTGTCCACGGCCCCCGCACACCAAAGTTCCACTACTCGAGGTGCATTTTTAGAATACCCTTCTCGCAGATAAGCATCTTAATAGATAATTGCAGAGACAGCCAGAACCTACCTCGTGGCCCATTGAATAACTCTCTTTCTGCTTCGGTGTATTCCTTATTGGTATCAACTGCAAACTCAGTGATGTATCCCTTGAGAATACTATCCAACTATACTTCGACAGCTCGCGATGCTTTGTTATTGGTTTCTTGTAGCTCTTGGACCAAACCAGGGGTCCAGGATGTCGGCTCTCCTTCTTGATGGTTATTATTCTTATAAGTGAACCGCACTAACCATTCATACAGTATGACCAGGAATTCACAAAAGAACCATTCATATGGATCGTCGTAGATATATCTGTTCAACCACCTGGTTGTCGACAACTTCATATTTTGATTCTTTATTTCAGCGAACTCTCGTAGCTTTAGGTCAAAGCAATCTTCAATCTTCGATTTTCAGTGGATGCCACAACATATCCTCCCTTCAGTTGCAATGAGGCCCCAACAACAGAACCATTTATTGGCACGACCCACCAACAAAGCCTCGTCGATGGGGGTTCCTACTCTGTCGATGTCAGCCCAGCGCGATCTCCCTAAGCACTGGCCCAGACAGGTTTGACACCGCCCGACAACACTCGCAGAGTGGATGAATTCTCACCTGAGATGTCGAGGGAGAGCAGTCGAAACCAAGTTTTCGGCAGTAAGAAGGGAGGGCATGGCATCAACGACTTACGAAATCACCAACAGATACTAAATAGACCATTTTGTCATAATCGCATCACAGATCTATAGGCATAAATAGTAGATCGCTATTAGATCGCATTACTCCATTCATCACAGCAGCCATATTCATTCATATAACAGATACAGTAAACATCCATCATTGTCATTGCAAAGTGTTAAGTCAGTAATTTTTCTGTCCAATTTTGGCTTGACTTCCTAAATTTTTGGTTTGTTTCTCATTAAGCTCTTGTTTTAAGTTTGAGTTTTGATTTCCTTCAGGAGTTTTCTTGATGAATTGATAGTTTTTGGGTATACTTTTCATAGGTTTTATTTGATTTGTGGTCTTTGCATTTTCAAAAGGGGTTAAAGAAAGTCATATTATCAAAATTTGATTCATTAATGTGTATTTAGAGGTCAGTTGGACTTGATTCTTACCCTAGCAACTTTTTAAACCTCCTACAAATTAGCAGAAAATTGAAAAACAGCGAAAATTTGGCATGGAAGTATTCTTGTAGCGCTGGACAAAATTTTAACAAAGGGCGCGCTACAAGAATATCGCGGCCCTTTGTTTTTTCAAATTTCAAACAAATTTTGATCATGATTGCAGTATGAGAAGGTCTAATCGCATTGTGTGAGTGGTTTAACACGTGTTTACTGTAGTTTAAGCAAGATTTCAGGTGGTTATTAGTCACGCAACCAAACAGGTTCATCATTGCTTATGATGCGGAGTCAGTTGAACAAAAATCCGTAAATCTCGGTCTAAACTGGCGTGTTTTACATTTTGCACACATTATCAGAGTAAATGAGGCTTCGTGAAATAGAGTTAACTGCTTGAAAGGAGGAATTTGTTTCTGTGGAGAGGACACAGCGTTATTTCAGCCAGCGAAAATTAGGGCTTCCTAATTCGCTTACTTGCAGTCAAGTAAATCATTTGAAGACACCTGTATGCATAAGAAGGAACCGTTGATAGCCCAAAACAAAGGTATAAACCATGGCAGTTGGAAAATTGACAGGTATTTCAATACAAACCCGTCTAATTGAAGAAATTGGGTTTTTCTTGCTGGAGGATATTTTGAAGAAATTGATTGCTGCAGAAGTTAGAATAGGTTTTAAAATGAACCATTCAACATAGAAATAGTTGTCTGAAGCTATTATTGAGAATTTGCATGAACAGAGTACCATAATAACCTTAAGTTTAAAGCACCCACTTTTGGAATTTCGAGGACAGTTCAAAGGAAGGTTTTTTATGTTTTGCTCTCTAACCTACTCGAGAAACTCTGATATTGATGAATACTGGCTGTAATGAGTTAACTGAATAGGTTTCTTCTCAAACCTAATGCCAACTTAAACCAGAATCTACAGGAAATAGCATTGAGAGGACTTCTAGACTGATTTGTTATCCTCATATTTTACACAGAAGGTGTTCAGTGGTTTGTTCAATTGGTCTGAAAAGCTGTTGATAATTGTTATGATGTGAAAAATCAATTGCTTGGAGAACATGTTGAATTTTATGTACAGGATTTGATGACATTTTTGTGGCTAGGGTNGGTCTGAAAAGCTGTTGATAATTGTTATGATGTGAAAAATCAATTGCTTGGAGAACATGTTGAATTTTATGTACAGGATTTGATGACATTTTTGTGGCTAGGGGGAATATATTGCAGACACTGGTGCTTTTCTCTCTTCTCATACAGATAGTCTCCGATGGGTCTGATAAGCCTATGATTGATGTTACTCTTGCAAAATCTGAAGCAGTCAGAAATTTAGGGTTTGAGGATCGAAGTTGTTTTGATGCATAGAAGGAGGAGCAAAGACTGAAGATAGAGCAACCACTTTCATCGACAGTCTTCAATTACATTGAATAGCCTGGACATTGCAAATTAACCAAAGTGTTGTCTTCTATGATTTGAATCAGTTTGTACTAAAAGAAGAGTTCATGTCTGAATGTATATCATAATGTTGGTTTCCTGAACCCTAAAATGAAGAGCTTGGGTGGTCCATATTCTAAAGCAATCTGACATTATGTTTGATGGTGCATTTGTGAAGAATGAGCAGTGTTTCTGTCCTCTTATGACTGTTTTATTCATGAACTGATCTATTCTCACAGTCTATCTATATTCAGACCTAATTTGTACTGTTGTAACATAGAAACATTGAAGCCTAAGGTCAGGTGAATTTGATTTTCTGCTGGGAAAGTTTTCATGCATCTTTTAAACCAACAGGCCTGTCCAGGAGTGCATTACAGACTGTGAAGGAGATCAAGGTTGAAACCTAAAGCCAGACTGTTTTTGTTTCCTGAAAGAGGAATATGGGAAAGAGTGGGAAAAGTGGTAAGGTCAACAGGGCTGAACCCACTGACCTAACCTGGATTGAGAAGCTTCCAGACTGTGCAGAATTATTTCAACAAGCAGGTTGGCTCAAGTTTTTCAGGAAGATAGATGGATACAATGCTCAGGTGTCCTGCAAGTTCTCCCAGGGACTTAAGGATGATATGGTCATGATGGATGCTTTGAAATTCAAGCTGGCTGTGGAATTAATTGCAGAAGCTACTGAGATTAGTGATGAAGGAGAGCATTGGTTCAAAAAGTTGCCTTTTGAATTTGAACCACAAAGGTACCTGTTGCCTAATGTGACTCCTGACTGGAATAAGGGTATCCTCATTCAAAATTTTAGGAAAGAGTGGATTGAGCCCATAAGGATACTTCAAAGTTATGTGACCTGTGAGGGCAGATATTCATTTGTATTTAAATATCATTTCAGTTTCCTTCATCACATAGTAGGAGTTTCTAAAATGAACTTGCCCTTCTTTTTTTTAAAGAGCTTGCAGAAGATGTCAAGCAAGATAAAGCAACATGATGATCACACCTCACAGTCACTTTTTCATCATGGCCTGATCAAACTGATCATCACCACAGTGTTGCAACATGAAGGTAGGACATGGGACTTCTTTCTGTTCTGGTCAGATGTTCATCCCCAGCAAGAAGACCAGCAACCAAAGAGACAGACTGACAAGGGAAAAGTAATGATTAAAAAGTTAGGTCACATAGCCAAACCTGCAGATAAAGATAAGGTTAAAACTAAGCAGGTAGAAGAACAAGAAAAGGTTGCCAGTCAGTTCAAAAAATCTTCAGATTGCCCTAAAAGTAGGTATTCATTGTTTGAAAAAGAAAAAGTTCAGCCTGGTTTGCAATTGCCACTAGCAGCAGATACACAAGAAACCAGAGCTATTGATGAAGAGAAGACTGTTGTACTGGAAGATGAATTGAAAACTAAACAAAAGAGCCCCCTCACTATTTTATCTGAGGATGAAGATTATTTATTGGGGGATGAACAGCCATTTGATGAAGTAGGGTTAGGTGTTGAGGCCTGTGGAGAATTTTCAGAATGCAAATCAGTCAAAGCAAGGAAGAAGAAAAGGACTGCTACTTCATACAGAAGGCCTAAAACTAGGCCAACTAATAAACTCAGGTGGAATATGAAAAAACTTCTTAATCCCAAGCTAAATCTCAGACAAGAAGCTGTTGTGATTGATTCTTCCTCTGATGAAGAAGCAGAAACTGTTAAACAGGGCAGCAGAGGCAAGGGAAAGTCAATTGCCAAGTCTTCTTCTTTTCCTCAACCTGCAAAGACAAAAAGATCACAGTTAGCAAGAGAGATTGAACAGCCTAGGTCTGAATTATTTGAAATAATTGCTGAAATTAAAGATAGACTCACCAAGCAACAGGAAGAAGAAAAAGCTAGAATCTGTCCTCTTGAAGATCATGAATGGGATGAAGAGGATCAGGCTATACTCAAGCAAGCAGGAATCTTAGAAGAGTCAATTGTTCATGTTGATTTCTCAGATCTTTTAATGCAGGATGAAAATATATCAGAGATCCCAAATTTTGATGAAGAGGATGTACAGGAAAGTATTCAGAAATACAAGAAACACATGAAACACCTGTAAGAAACTAATGATGGATTATTCAAAGTTAATAAAGGGCTCATAGAGGAGTTGCAGGATATGCATAAGCATTTTTTAGAGCTGTCAGAAGTTTCCAAGGAAGTCCTTAGCAGGAAAAGAGTTGCTGACAGGTACTGTGCAAAGCTGGAGAAGACTGTTGATCATTTGCAACAGGAAAATGAAGACTTGCAGAAAAGGATAACTGATATGGAGAAAAAGGATAAAAGAGCTAAGAAAAGGGCTCGAAGCCTAGATGGAATATCACTTCTTGTTGAGGCAGCTAAGAAGATATGAAACTATTATTAGTTAGTGGTTATTTTTTATAAACACTTTTTGTTAAGCATTTGCTATTTTTAGCAATCATGTAATTTTGTAAAAGTCACTTTTTACTTTACCTACTTAGTGACTCGATGGAGGTAGTTAGGAGGTGAAACCTAACTGATTTTGGGAGAACTTTCCTATTTAAATGAGTTAGCAAGACATTGTTAGGGTTCTGGATTTTGGGAGCATCAGGAGGTCTGCTAGCTGCTCGTACTATCAGACTTGTTCAGAGATAGGTACTGTAACTCTTATATACATTTTCTGATGAAATAATGTGATATATGACTCTTTCCCCTTCAGTTTGTCTATGTTGGCTTTGTTATTGAGCATGTTTTGCTTCTTAAATGGTAATTTCATTGCTAGTTAATGTCTTTTTCTGGTAATGCTTATCTTTTAATGTATGAACCACAGCATAGTCTCTTTGTTGGATTTTTGTGATATGTTGGGCATCTTTATCAGTTTATGTCTATGATTTAGTTGTTGCTTTTACTCTGGATGTATTCCCTGCATGATCTTGAAGCTTACAACCAAAAACACATAAACAAAACCCTAAACCCTAGTTTGAATTGAGTTTTTTCTCTTGAGATTGTGTTGGCTTGTTACCCTAGCCTTAGTAACAATTTCTGACACAAACACAGAGCACAAAGACAAGAAAAAAACAAGAAACAAAAACACTTTTAGGGCAACATCCATCATGTCATATTACTTCTACGCAATAGATTCACATCATGCAGTACTTCTCCACAGCAGGAGACTGAGATCTAATCGATACAAATGGAGCCAAAAGACAGCTCACACTAGATGCAGATGCCAAAAGATCTCCAAACCAAAATACAAGTTATCCTCAAAATTCTCTCCAAAGTGATATCTTTACTATTGCAATTCTAGCTATATATATAGGCTTGCGCCTTTACATCCAAGGTCCACTTCTGACTAACTTCTAACAAAATAGTGACCTGTATCCACAAAATGTGGTCAATCAGTACAAAATTTCATAAAGAATTCCAGAAACAGTTATTCTTTCTCCTATCGCGTTCTTGTGGTCCTTCACGATGGCCTGTGAGCTTGCGCAGCCTCCGTGGTGTTGCACAACTCACTTACCCAATACCCCTGCCAACATCATGTTCTATTTCTAAAAGGTCAATGAAATGCTCAAAAGCTTGAAGATGTTTCTTACCAATAAGGTTATCAGATTCCCCATCAAATCTAGGAATATATTTATAGTGCTTTGTAGGAAAATCATGAAGTACATGAGGTAGCTGAAGTGGTCAATATATGTTTTTGGCTCTTGGAAGGAACAGAGCTATGTGGAAAAAGTGTAGTGTCAACTTTGGTATCATGAGGTTCACAAGGCTGAATATTGATGTTATGCAACTTGAATGAAGGATCTTGTTCATAATCAAATGTATAGGATGGAGACATATTTTCAGTTTGTAAAGAAGGATATACAGAACTAAATACATGGTCTTGTTTTGAATGCAATAAGCAATGGGAAATTCTTTTGACATGCTCAGGAAAGGACAGGAAATATTTGATAAGAAAGGATAAAATATCTTGAAGAAAATTGAAACTTGAGTACCTAATTTTTCCACAATGTCTTTCCATAGCTATAAGATGAGCTCATTCCCCAGTAGAGTCTATAAATTCTCTCTAAAAACTTGATTTTTGGGTCTTGCTACCAGTGGAGTCACCAAAATTCTGAAATTTGGATTCTTCGAAGCTGGAGTTGCCATGTGAAAGATGTACAGCCTACTTGATGTCTGACTATTGTTCACCGTCAACAATCAAATCTGAAACTCTGTCGTTCATACCCAGGGGACATTTGAGCCATCGTTCCCTAGCAAATGTGCCAATATGTTAGCACTCAAAATGTTCCTTGTCCTGTATCAAGGAAACCCCGAGGTAACCACAAAACCACTTTAGACTGTATTCTGACCTTATACCATCAGAGAGGGATCTCTCAATAGTTATAAAGATTTCTCACTTAGGATATTTAACAACAACACTTAGAAAATCAAATTTATGATATGACCAATTTGTTTTGTAAAGTTTGATAAGACAGTCTTGAAAAGAGACCATTGGGCAATAGAGTCAATAAACAGATATGAATTTGAGCTACAAGAGATTGGGGTTTAAAAAAATAAGGACGGAGGTAAGCTAGACACAATTTCCTCAGACTTTAGGCATTTCAAGGTGGTAGTAGAGAAAGGAAAACAATCCATTAGAATAGAGCATCTAACTAGGGTGAGTTATGTAATAACTTTAGAAAAAAATATTTAAAAATGTTTGAATTAATGAACTTAGAGCATCAAAGATGAATTCTAGTTCATAACACTCTCATTCAAACACGAAAGAATATACAGAATGGGGTGAAAACTGGAAATACATTCACATAAGAAGTCACTTACTGAGAAAAATAATGGCGCAAGAATCTCTGCTTTGAATGCTTTTCAACTTTTTTCTTCTCTGCATCTTTATTTATATTCAGAAATGAAACCAAACCCAACAATTACGGTAAAGACCTCTCTCCTCCTATGATTCCAACCCTATTTTTGTCTATTACATATGAATATATAGAAAAACTATAACTACCCCAGCCTCCCATTTTGAACTCTAACTTCTTTCCCAAAATAGAAATAGTTACAAACAGAAAAGACATGTTTAATTGATTTCCAGCGTTTTTTTGAGGCGAAATTCTGAAGAAAAAAAATAGGCTTTCAAGTCCCTCCTGTATATCTCAAACAGTAACAACTGTGTAAAAACCAAGATAGGTTTTTGTAAACTAATCCATTCCAATCAAAACTCGTCTTTTAGTTTTTCTAGATTCCCCTCCAGCTCCTTGGAATCTGCATTTGAAATTAATGACTAAAACAGGAAATTAAAATATGGAAAAAGGCAATGAAATATCATTTTGAATCTCCCAAACCTTAACACATGTGAAGAAATTGAAAAAAAAAATTGTAGATGAACCCGTGCTAAAGAAAAGCCTCTTTCAATTTTTTAAAATTCATCTTCATTTATCGAATACAGATGTTTGAAGTACTGGTAAAACAATCATTTCCATAAAATTTGTCATGTTGCACTAATGTTTCCTTTGCTTTCCAGGATGCTTCAGGAAACTATGCCTCTTCTTTTCAAAAATCATAGGATGACTACATTCGATGGACATTTTCAATTGGTTCCATTAGTTTCAATTCCACCATGAATAGGCTTCTTTGAGGATATTTCTAAAAAATTAGTACTTTTTTTACCACCTGAGATCTTATGAGTGTTCACATCAACAGTCTTTCTCATCGTACCAAAATCTCTCTTTTTTATCCTTTTCCACCATCTACTTTTGTAAATACACACTACCATTCAAAGTAGATACTAGGTAGACTAATCCAATCCTCACAAAACCAAACTCCTGCTCCAAACAAATCCCTATAAATAGAGACTTGACAAATTGGAAAATAAATGTATGACCCTAGCATGCAACCAGGTACATGTGATAAGCCGCTATTCTCGGTGCTCCATATATTAACAATGATGCCCATTTCCAACACATAAGTAGTTTCTATTAGCCTAAAAAGCGGTTTTATTTATTGTTTTCTTAATTGGTGAAATCGGATTCCGCTCATCCTTTTCAATGTTAAACTTTTATTCACTTCTACCAGCAGAATGAATTTAGCTCATCGATCTTGTTAACAAAACAATATTTTATCAACACGTGTCTAGATTTACACACCTACAAAAAATTCCGTTGAGGCCCATGGGAGTTAACCTCACTTCACTTCTATCAGCGGAATAATTGGCAACCATTGATTTTCTTTTCAAAAGAATAGGGTATAAACATGTGCTTAGATCCACACAATGAATAAAATTCCGTTGAGGCCTCTTAACATTAATCTACCACCATTTTTTCCAACGGAATGAGTTCAATCTGTTGGATGATGCATGGCCTAAAATCTAAATCGTCAATCACCTTTGGTTTTGCAGGAGTTGAAACAAAACAATTTATTTAACAGAATGCTCCCAGGTAGCTACACATCGGACCATAGCAGCACTTCATTGTGGAGTTCGATACAGTTTCCATCCACCTATCCTGTCACATGTACCACAATAACTGTTAGGGTACACAGGGTACTCCCAAAGGACCGAACAC